>VURO01016412.1:18602-43903 GCA_015108175.1 Pelvicachromis taeniatus
CGGACGGCGAGCCCTGAAAGAGAACATAGGATTTTTCAGCCCATGTGTTTGTTTTTGCTCACGTTATAAGTGAGGGCTCAAAAGACATATCAAATGTCCCACATAGCTGAGCCAAGGCCGTGTTCCTCCCCTCTCTAACACGCTCTCTTTCTCTCCCCTTCCCTCGCTGGCGTCTTTCTTTCTGTCTCGCTCGCTCTCTCACATTCTCTCCCTGTTGCGACGCCTAAGGCCTGAGCGAAACAGGAAGCCAGCACAAGGACCAGCATTCACTGTGTCTCAATGACACGCTTCATTACGGCAGGCGCATTACATGTCTCAGAGGCGTCGCTAGATCCGGAGTCACGAGGATGGACGCCATTTTGGCTCTACCATCTTCTCAGCCTCCTCCTTTCATCTACACGCGCACTTCAAAAAGCAGCACATGTGTTTATATGCGAGTCCTCTCCAACACTACACTGGCACCACCCCAAAAGCTCCTCATTAGTGACGCAGTGGCCACTTCTCCACTGCCTTCCTCGCTCCTCGGCTCCGCCCAGGGCTGCGGGGGGAGCGGCCCTCTCATTAACAGGGGTAATCTGTGCCTCTGGTATTGACGTTGTCTGCTAGCCAATCAAAATATTTGAAGGAAATGTTTATTTTCTTGAGCGAATCGCACCAGCTGCTTGCAAGCCTTTCTGAATAAGGCCATTTATGTTTAAGAATTTGCCATTGTGAGGCATAGTGCAGGACCTCTCAGTGACTGAGTGCTGATTTGGGCCTTTGCAAGGGAAGTGGAGGAGCTCCAGGGGAAGCAGAGATCGTACACTAGTTAAGCCCAGTGTGGCTATAGGTGAACACCCCAGCACCGCCCTCCTCTCTGCCTCTGGCATCCCTCTCCATCCTAATTGGCGCTACAGGAGGCTGGGAGAGGGAGGGTGTGCAGAGTCACGCTGAGGTTAGACGGCTGATTGATGCTGTCGTTAAAGGGACACAACATGGGAAAAATGTAACACACATTTTTCTGCACCTATGTTGAAAATATGTGCGCACATTTGATGTAAAAGCTCTAAACGAGACGCAACACTGGGCTGTCACACAGCACATGTGCCGAGGCGCTCCACGCAGCGCCGTGCACGTTGTCGTGTAACAACTGCGCCGTCTCAGACCGAGAGCAAACAGCCAGCTGTTTGTGCTGCGGTGTGACCGTTGAGTGTGAAGCAGGGTCCCACGCGTTGGGCCAGTAGCTCCTCGACCCTCCTCGGCTTCCTGACAGCTTGGCTGGATAAGCTTCACAGATCTCCGCAGCCTCTCCGGTGTCTCGCCTGAAAGTCCCAAAAATATCTCGTATGCACCCATCGAGCATGTTTTTCCAAGCTTGGTCTCACTGCTGTGAGAAACCACCCCTCCTCTTCCCAGCCTTCACTGCTCAGTCAGCAGAGACCAACCTGTGACAGGAAAACATCTCCAAATGTCCAGATGTCAAGCCGGTCCTGCCCAGTCTGTCAAGAAGGCGTTTTTGGATTGTGATTTAGATTGCTAAAGGCGCAGGCAGTGACCTCCTCACCTTGCACACGCACACAAGTCATATTAATTCCCAGAATTTCTCTACTGGCTTGTTTATAAAGTGTAGATCCTCACATATCGCTTGTATTTTGTGTGTTCTTGTAGCCCTGTGGCAGGAGCAAATGGACACCCCCACTCTGAAAACCTGCAAGGTGGAGGAGGACCTGCGACCATGGCCAGGTGAGACACTGCGACGCACATCTTCCTAACACACGTCACAGTTTATTTGAACTTTGGTTGCTTGGCTTTCAAGATTACTTTTGAAGTGCTCATTAAAAACCAGCTTGACAAGAAAGTTTATAAAACCACATAATAGACAATAAAATGCAGCCATACAGGCCGGAAAATTAAAGTAGGGCAGTTGTTGCATCTGTTAAACCATTAATCAATAGTTATAGATGAAATGAAATTAAACATATTTAAGTAAAAATCAGAAACCCGCCTGAGGGTCTGAGCATGCACACTGGTTAGTGAGGGGAGAGAAGTTGTGATATATGTAGGAGGTCATGGTTGGTTCTTGCTATTACACATCATACCTGATAAAAGAACTAATTTAACTACGAAGCATGAGATTCCTAAGACTCAGTATTTATTTTCCGATGTTGTTTATGCATGACGGCGTCTTTGTGTGTGTGTTTCAATTTGAAACCAGCCTAAAGGGTGAAGTTACTAGTAAGGACTTGTGCGAGCAAGCGTGCAAAACACAATTGAGATCCCTTTGAATATAAGTCTTTAAAAAAAACATCTCGCACTGATTTGTTTTAATTACTAAACTCAGTTTTTTCAAACTGAAACAAAAATTAAAAAAAAGCTGGCAAGGCGGGCACAGGGCGGGGCGAGTCTGTTGTGCCTGTAGGGCCCAACTACATCGCACAGCGTTCCCGTAATGCCACCATCCTTCCTTTAATTTCTTCCGCTGCCTTTCCTCCTCCTCCTTTGTTTCATTTGTAGTTTGGCGATTTTGATCAAACAGCCCTCTCAGGCTCGCACTCTCCTACGCACAACCCGCCACTCCGCACCAGACGTTCCGTGCTGACTCGTACGCTCACGCTGTGACGAAGCCCCGCATTCAGACGCAAAATGACTTTTAGATTTGGCGCTGCGGTCTTGCTCTTTTTTTCTGCACTTTATCAGATACAACACAGTGTCTAAGGCAAAGA
This sequence comes from Pelvicachromis taeniatus, assembly GCA_015108175.1. Classification (NCBI taxonomy): domain Eukaryota; kingdom Metazoa; phylum Chordata; class Actinopteri; order Cichliformes; family Cichlidae; genus Pelvicachromis; species Pelvicachromis taeniatus. Next base: position 21,305 of record VURO01016412.1, read on the forward strand.
AGAGCAACGTGTCGAAGCACTGACTCAGCAGAAATATACTTGTTTGTTGCCGTCTGTGCGAGAGGCTGGAAGCTGTGAGAAAAAGGTTTACCAGCAGCGATTCTCATGTAGCTACAATCCCAATTACTGGTTAACAAACACATCACACCAGTCGCTTTGCAAGTGAGTATCGTATCTCTGGCAGAAAGACATTTACTTAACAAAAACATATTTTAATCGTGTCACCTCGTGTGTCGACGCATTAGGGAAATCTCAGGGTTTTTGTAATCACAAACCTCTTTTTCCCTTGCTTGTGTTGCATGTCACAAGTTGAGAACATGCAAAATCATCTGCGCTCACATGATAAAGTGCTAATGTGGATGAGGCTTTGGGGCTGCTGACCGTGTTGCCACAGTACAGAGGTGATCAGTATTTGCATCCGACATGATGCTCCGGCTCCAAAGCCTCGGCGCTTAAATAAACACCTGGAGATCATTTGTGTTCATTTGGGTCTCCTATTCTGCAGCAGCAGCCCTGCCGTGGCGTTACATTACCCTGTCCTCATCGCCCTATTACCAGCGGCGGCGACTCAACCTAATGGCATCCACTGTTCAAACCAGTCAATATATCAAGCAGCCGCTTTCTGCTCGTCAAAGGACTTAAATCCTTTCTCGTGGGTCCACAATGCAGAGCAGCTGGGCCTTTTCAGGGATTATATCAGAGGAAAAGATTAGAAAACAATCTTACTGCACAGCACAGGAAAGTGGCTCTTTCCACGTAGCTGCACCAGCCCGGGCTCTTCTCCTTTTCCTCCTTCCACTTATTTGCCTGAGACACCATTCCCTGGGTGCTGGCCGTCACAGTTTGCATCAAGCCTGAGTAAACATTTCACAGGTGAACGCCTGGATTTGCATCCCCCCCATTGTCAGCCACCACATTCAGGCACACGTGCATACACACACACACACACACACACAAGCCCGTGCACAATTACACACAGAGACGTGACCGCCTCAAACCTGCCCTGTGTTAACAACCAAAATCAGTTTCTCCCGTATGCAAACGAGACAAACCTCCTGTCAGATCTGGGTTACACGCTTGAGTGTGGACTAGAGGACTTCTTGACCTAAGCAGAAAGGAGGAGGGCTCCACCCTTGGCACTGCGCAATTTAAAAAGCGCATGGCGCTGCACTTCAGAGCTTGTGCAGGAAAGAGTGAGCGCTGGAACACCGTGTTCTCTATAAAAGCCCCGATTCCCAGTCATCCGCTTCATACACTCAGAACATCACACACTGTGCTAGCTAGGCCTCTGGGGTCCATCCTTTATCCTGTCCCTGCAATTTAGTCAACACGTTTCAGATGAGCCTAATGGAGATCATGTGTGGTTTTGTGCCGTAGAGGTTACAGGCAACAAGTACTCGGCTCGGTTAGGAAGACCCTCTCTGCCAAAGTTACACCACCGTTACCACAGCCGCAGCAGCAAACCCTGCACTTATGCTGGGTGGGGGAGGGCGGGGATGCAGGAAGGTATGCAACGCAGTCAAGAGGGAGAAAAAGCAGACTGCAAACTTTGCTTCTCAATTACAGGACAGTTTGTTTAGCCCTCTCCTCCAGAGGGAGCTACTGTACTGTACCAGACTCCTCAGGGCTCCCAGCCAAAAACCTGAGACTGCACAAGCCCATTAAGGTGTTGTGATAAGCGTCCAGTCCAGTTTCCCCTGACGGAGCGCAGGAGTCGATCCCCACCGCAGTTTGGCCAACACATTTCCACAGACTTCAATTAAGCGGAGATCATATGCAGGGTGGGCGGCAGCAGCCAGAGCCGCCGGGTCCCCACGCCACAGAACCCCTCCCCAGTTTCACCCCGAAGCCTAAATTTAGCCCAGAGTGGGACAGGCGAAGGGACAGACAGGGAGAGAGAGAGAGAGAGACAAGGAGAGGGAGCAAAAGCCTTTAGAGAGTCCGGTAGGAATTAGCAGGCTGACTCCACTTCACCCGAATCAACAGCAGCTGAGGGCTTGGATTTTCCTCGCGTGAAATCAGATATGGAGCCCGACTCCTGTGCCTGGTAGACTCTGGAAAAAGAAACAGGCCCCCCACCACCATCACCACTACTAACTCCCTCATCCCCTCAAAAAAAAAAAGAAAAAAAAAAAGGAGGAAATTCAGCAGCAGCAATGTGTTGCTGAAAAAAAGCACAGAGTATAGCCGGGGCCATGGAAATTGCAAAGGAACTGATTTTTTTGCAGCTGAAAATGGACCCAGTTCTCCAGACATAGGGAAAAGACATTTCAACAAGACCGTGGCACGCAAGTTTGGCATTCTCCCCCCTCGGGCCTGTGGCGTGCAAGCGCTTGCTATTTGACAAATACAAGCTTTCTTTTCTCTGCCATCCAAATCCACATTTTACACTTGAAGTCATGTGGGCACACTGGACCCATGAAAGCCACACGCAGACAAACAAATAACCACGGGCTGCGGTGTTTGCGAGCGTACACAGGCGTGGACGGAGCGCATGCCGTAGGCTGACATCAGGTATGAGGAACACTCACTCGCGTTTATGGCTTACAATCAGGTCATGGGCGTTTACGACTACAGAGCGTTTGCTCTGGCTGACGGCCACCTTACCGTTTTCCAAAATACCCGAGTGTCATCAACACAAAGACTCGACGCGCTCAACTTGCTAGGCAACACTTAATATTTCACACCTTTATCTGGGAATTAAAAAAGAACTGTGTCTATCGGAGGTGTCAGTCGGCAGCTTTCATAAATCTGTGATTGGGTTTGTTTCCAAAGCTCGGGGTGTAAGATCAGCCAATAGCACTCCTTAGCTGAGCGAGGAGGGAAATATGGTGTTTGACTTACTTGGTGACAGTAGTGGCATCAAATCTCAGAGCAGCAAACTGCCAAGCCAAACCCTGCAGCAATATTTCTATTTCTCTTTTGCCAGCTGAATAAATGAGAAAGTGTGCAGTGAAATGGCAGACAGAACAGCTGGGTTCAACTGTGCTCTGTTACCTGCGAGATTACACTTGGCAGCTACTCTGACAGCTCCTTCGCTGTGATACACATTAGTTTAGATATACACAGAAACACAATTTCTCTTCCTACGTCCCCTCCCTCATCTTCCTTGTCTGCCTCTCTGACCGTCTCCGAGTGCGACCGTCTGCGTCTGCCACCTAAAGATGATTTATGACGAGCCGCACAACAGCGCAGCGAGCCGGCGGTGTTTATACAAAGCACTCCTCACTACAGACAATGCCTCTTTTCATTGCTCTGAAAAAGATAGAAAACTGTGCGTTGCGTCTTTTGAAGCAGTGGTAGGAGGGCTGTGGCAAGGGGGCCTTTTCATAACTTCAGTCTTGTGCACGGGGCTGTGGGATGATGTGCTGTCAGTGCTTGATGACTGTTATTAAGCAAAGAAATGTCTCAGTTCATTACTTTGAGCAAATATTTCCATGGACCGGTATATCGCGAGAAACCTGAGCTCAGAATTGGGGGTCTGGGGAGATTTGCTGCTCTGGAACTGTTTTGAGAATAATAGAAAAGAGAGATCTCTGAGCCCCTGGTTTCATAATTGCAAGAGCACTTTGAATGTTTTCTGGCTCTTTCTAACCTTTTGTTTCTTTGTTTTTAAAACAGCGACTACAGAGCTCTTCCCGCAGAGGACCACCTTCCCGTCTCTGTCACCGCTGACCGACCCTCGCTTCTCAGACCCCCGCATGCACTACCCCGGGGCCTTCCCCTACTCCACCAACACCTCCAGCACCGGCATAAGTGGCCTTAGCATGTCAGCCTCTACTAGATACCACACCTACCTGCCACCACCCTACTCAAACAACCAATCCCAAAACTTCCAGTCCAACTCTTACCTGTATTATGGCACAGGCTCTGGATCCTATCAGTTCTCCATGGTGGCTCCGGGGAATACCGGGGGCGAGCGCTCTCCTACCCGCCTACTGTCCTGCTCGGGGGCTACAGGCACTGGCGGGACCAACAGCCTGATGAACCCGGGCCTAAACACCCAGAGCGAGGGCGTGGAAGCCGACGGCAGCCACAGCAACTCCCCCACAGCCATGAGCGCTTCGGGTCGCTTGGATGAATCTGTCTGGAGGCCTTACTGACTGACAGACAGCTAGACAAGAAGAGAAGGAGGAAAACAAAGTAAAGAGGATGATGAACAAAAAAAAAAAAAGAAGCTGAACACTGAAAGAAAAGAAGAAAAGAAACAAAAAAAAAAGAGAAATGCTGCATGTTTGTCTTTTATTTCTCCGGCGCTCGCTTTAAAGACCTTCTGCTTTTACCAACTCCCCCAAGACTTCCATTTGTTTTGTAAATTGTTGAACTCCTGCACTGTACCGAGGTGCCGTCAAAGAACCAGAAAAGCCATACGAGCCGACACGTTACTCGGCAGAGACCGTAAACAGAGGAGAGAGTAAAACAAGAGAAGCCGCAGTAACGTGTCAGCATCATTTGTCTTGTGCAAACAGGTACTCAAAGACAAATGAACAAAAGGCGGCGGAAGTGTGATCAATCAGCACAGCTGACGAACTGAAAAACCGCAGCAGAAATTCCTCAAACAGACCGATCCAGCTCAGTCGGTCGGTGGAGAAGGGACTCCTGCGAGGCACGGCTGCACTGCTGTAGCAGTCGTTCCTTTTGAAAGCTTTCATTTCTGTCAAATGTCCGCATTGTAAAAAAATTATTGGGTCAGTTGTGAAAGCATTGTCAGTTGCACCCAGGGCTGTCTCACGCGCTCACGGTGGTTATGCAGTACCTTATTGCCTAATTTATTATCCAGATGGACACATTAGCGTTTGGAGCCACACTGCAGTGGACGTTTCAACACAACTGCTGCATTATTGAGAAACAAAAGCATTTTACCTGTCAGGACTCAAAAGGTTTTAAGATATGAATTCTCCTCTGCCGCGTCATCAGTGGATCACGTCTCAACAGGACAACGGCTGATATTATGAGGAATGTATAATGACTAAAGCAGAGGAGGGTTTATTGTTGTCGTTTTTCCTGTAGGAGTCCTGTTGTCGCTACTCTTTACTTTTCCTTTGAATTTCTTATTCAATCCCTTTTCTAAAGAAAGAAAAGAAAGAAAGAAAAAAAAAAAAAGAGTCCTAGTCTGGTATTTTTAAACCGAGACCGTTTACCTTTGATATTTATTTGAGCCAAAATTTGAGGAAATGTATGCATATACCCCAAATCCTTAAGCATTTCTCTCTGCCTTTCCTTTTTTATATAAATATATATATACAGTATATATGCCATGTTTTGTTGTTAAGTATAAATTTGGAATTTGTGTAATATATTGCTACTAAATTATAAAAAAAAACCAAAACCTTTAATGTAATTTTTTTGCCTTCCAATGTAGCTTTGATGCACTAAAACTTTTATTCCTGAGTGAACCATGCCCAACAGCATCTCCTCGAGCTGTAAGCTTTTAAAAAAAAAGTTCCAAAATTGCCTTCCTGCGCTTAAAAACAAGCCATTTGCTGAATTTTTTTGCACTATGTTTGAACTTTCATTTCTCTCTTTGTTTTTTGGGTTTATACATTTACAAATATCCAGAAGCGTGCCGAAGTAAACATGGAACAACTATATATATATATATATATAGATATATAGACATCGACTATCTTGCCCTTTAAAGTCTTTCACCAAATAATTAATGATTTCATGATCAGACACACAAACACATTCCTGCACCACAGGTGTGTGTGTGCATTCCCCCTGTCCTGGGGGGGGCCCTTTTCCCTTTAGCTACACATGTGATCCCCTGGTCCATAAATGAGGAGGAGAAGGAGGAGAGGATGAAGGAAAAAAGGTGGGGTCAAAGGGGTATCTTCTTACAAAACCAAGGGCAGTTGAACAAAAAAAAAAAAGCAAAAAAAAAAAAAGCTCTTGTTATGCACCGGTCCTTTTGTTCTAAATAATCAGTGAGTGCTTTGAAGCCTTTTATGGCCCCCGGTCTAATTTACTGCCAGTGCCGGGGGGGGTCGTAGCTCCGCCAGCTCTGCCTGCACACATCGCCTTGGCACGAGGTGTGCTAAAGATATCTACAAGAAGTATCAGGTATCCAGTATTTAGCAGGAAACTCTTTCACAAGAATGAAGATGATTAGCATTCACGGCTCTGAAAGTTGGCGGCTTATGTGATACACAAGTAAGCTTTTATGTGAAAGTGAGAAGTGATCCAAAGAAGCGAGCATTTGCAGCTCAGGTACAACCAAAAAAATAAATAAATTTAAAAGTATGCAAGTTGTTTTGTATGCCCTCTGCCTTATTCCTAGTTTTTCTAAATGACAGCGTCTCATTCCTATCTCCCTTTGGCCTGTATATGCCTGAAGACCTTACTGTATTATAGGCAACCATCATGCAGCTAGAGAAACCACCGACGTACTGAGATTTGTGTGGTTCCTTCAAACACAAAAAACCAAAGATCTTCACAACTGCCTGTAATACTGTTTGGATGTTTGTGATGGAGAAAATGTGTGGCAAAAATATCATTGTTTTTTGGTTTTTTAAAAGGAAAAATTTTTTTTTTTTTTTTTTTTTTTTAAACAACACCTTTCCAGCAAAATGTTCATTCATCTTGCTCTCTCCATCTCTTTAATGCTCAAAGCATGTACATCTGAAACTGATATGTTAATTTAAAAAAAAAAAAATTCATCATGTATGTAATGATATCAATAATGCTTCTATACTGAGTGCTTGTAAAGTTTGCAATAATGTAGTTTTTATTCATTTTAATTAAAAAAAAAAAAATGTGTCTCACTTTTGTCTCCAAAGCAGCTTTTTTGAAGCTCCACCCACAGCTCCACCCACCCACTGGTGAAACCTTTTGTTTACACGTGGCAGCCAATCAGAACAAAAAGGCTTCAAGAGAATATAAAAACAGAGCCAAAAGGCTTCAGCTACTACAGCAGAGTCCAGGAATGAACCGTTATAGCCCCCCCCCTTCAAAAAACAAAAAACTCTTGGAGTGAAATGAATAAATCACACCTATGTAAGATTAAAGGTGAATATTTATGGACACATTCTTTGAATGTATTTGCTTAATTATAAAAAACAATAGCACAGTGTAGCAGCACTCCAAGGCTTGTGAGGTGTTAAACAGGGCGAGGTGTTGAGAGTTAAAACACAGGGAAGGGGGTGGGGGGGGGTACACATCAGCTGAGAAATGAAGAAGGAAAAAGACCCTCGTAAACATTCATGGGACCCGACTCCATGCCAGCACATTCTGACCCAGCGATTTCTGTACTCCCGACTTCTCCAGCCTCCTACAGAAAATACCGCAGATGCCACTGTTTTCATCTCATAACCTCACAAGTTCATTTGCTACTTTGTCCCCAATAACCCTCTAATCGTTCTCCTCCTCTCTCCCGTTAGCCAAACCTCTGGCTGGCAGTTCCCCTCACTTCCCGGAGGTTTGAAAATGCCTCAGCTGTCAGCGCGGTGGTACCCTGAGCGTAAATAAAACGCTGCTCAGGAATCCAACACCACCCTGGCAGCCTCCATGTTAGCGCACGTCGGCAAGTCATCACTTGTTAAAAACAATACAGAAGTTTGGAATGTCGGCGACCTTTTTTAACCGGCGGCGCGGTTGTTAATTTACGCCGCGCCGATGGCATCTTTTTGCCCCATTTGAAGCCGAGCCATGAGATTAAACACTTGAGATGCTACCTTGCGGGGTGGTCTGATTTCAGATGTGGTTATCCTGACACCAAATACCCACAATTCTTCGCTCTTTAACTAATGCCACCTGTTGATGTGCCATGAAAGGCTTTCACTTTGTTTTTCACTAATTTTTCACCCTTTTGTTTCCTGTGTTTATGCTCTCTTGGATTTTCTCCTTCTTTCATCCTTTCTTCTCATTCAGCTCTCTCCTTTCTTTGCCTTTGTGTGGCTTCTGCTGCTGCATGCGTGTGTCTGTGTCAGGCCTTCTATGGGGGCAGCGCTGGCACAACAACAGAGCCTCAGGACGCACACATGCAGCCTCGATACACACTGCATTCAATTAACTCTGCACACTCAAAGCATTTCCACGCAGACGCACACAATCCCCCGCTGAGAGATCGCGCACCAGCCCTCCACCCAGACGGTCTGCGCTCCACTTTACAGTGCGAGTTCATGGACAGCGTTTCCTCCAGGTCTCATCACAGAGGAGCGCTCTGCCTCGCCCCTCAATGATCCCCCCCACCACTCAGGAAGCACAAAGAGAAAATGATAAGCTTTCAATTAGGCCAGGCTCAGGGGAATTTTCCAGCTGTCTTCACACACTCTGTGAGACCCGACTCTCTTGTCCACATGTGTGGAGCAGAGAGGCTCTCATCTGGCTCTGCCTTTGTCGGGGACGTACACGAGCAGAGGCGCTTTTTTCATCTTCCCTCTGTTCCTGCAGCACTGCTCTTCTTCCGAAAACTGTAACTCTCCCGGAAAGAGGGGAAGCGTTTGCCAGGATCAGGCCGCTAAGTCTGGATGTGATTGTAGTCAAAAGGCATGATGAATTGGTGTATGGGACATACAAAACCACTTTGTAAGTGGGTGAAGTTAAAAAAAAATAAAAAAAATGAAGGCATAACTTGCCCCATGGTGAAAGAAAAGAACAACTAACGACTGCTTTGTTTATTCTGTCTGTTGCTTATTGGCCTCCACGTTTTTTCATCTTAATTCAAAAGAAAGATAATAAAGCACTGAACTGGAAATGAGACACAAAGAGAGGCGGCACAAAAATCAGCAGGAGAGAAGAGAAAGTTGTGCAAAAGGCACAACAAGGTTTCTCGTGATAACAGTATCTGCTGTCGCTTCTGTGATACCTGCATGCAAAACCAATTACAGCCTCTTCTGGGGCCACTAGCAACCTCTGCCCTGAACCCGTGAGAAGCAGTGGGCCTGAGCCGGCTTGTTTTGGGTGCCTGGTACGTTGGCCAGCAGTCTATTTTCTAACCAGACTGGTGGTGGGAACAGCAACTACCGTCCAAAATCAGGGTTCCCACAGATTGACCAAGGAACATAGGGGCCAGGGGCTAAGAAACCGCGAGAGCTGTGATGCAACCGTTCTCACACAGAGGACCGGCTTTATGATGCTGATATGGAGGGAGAGAGAGAGAGAACATGCTCTTAGTTCAGAAGGATCCCAGTGAAGGTAGTTTCTCATCCATGCAGAGTCTACAGAGACTGGTCTTTGCAACCAGCCGGCTCCCGGTTCCCACAGTGGAGCACCTCTCTGCGGGGCTGTACTGTAGGAGTCGGTTCCCGCTCGAAGCGGGAGCAACGGTCACAGTGTCAGATGGTCCCGGAGAGCTGCCAGCACGACACTCTGCTGTGCGACCTCCTAATGAGCCGACGATCTCAGAAAAACAAAGAAATTCAGCAGCGATGTGAGACGCATCTGTTAAACCAGCGCTGTCACACTTTAACCGTCTCTCTGGATGTTGGCGTGTTGGTGATGTAAGCATCGCTGGGAAGTGGATGAAAAAAAAAATGAATAAAAAAACATTTTTTCGATCCCAACGAGTTGTTCAAACCAAAGTGAAACGCTGTTTAGCTTAAAGTCCTCCTACATGTAATCTGATCAGTGTACTGACAGCGCCTGGAAAATATTTGGTTACAAGCGAACACATTTTCCTAAGATATGTCAAGCTGTTACTCATCTGTTTGATAAATGCATGCTTCATTACCTGTGACTATTTAAAGGTAAGAGACGTGGGCCCCGAACAATACCACAACCGCTGTTGAGTCATCATCATACTTCTCGTCGACTGTTGAAGCCACGATGTGAAATACGTCCCCTAATTTCAGCTGTGAGAATTTAATGATTACTTCTTTGATGTAACAATAAAACAATAATCTGCGCGTTTGGTAACAAATTCCGATTCATTTTAAGCTTTTTGATTTGTGATTATAATATGAATTTGAGGTTTTTGTGAACCCACCTGGTTGCTGTTGAGTTTAACCTACCCTGAAAATATAACACTTCTTAATCATTAAGTGCCAACTGACAACATGTGCTGCCGGTGAGCACTTCCCACCTACAATCAGCTCGGCAACAAGCAAAAACTTTTAGATTTGCAAGCAAAACCCCCTTATTCATATATCAATCTTGTGTTTATGTTACTTGCCAAAAAGCGCGCCTGATTACAGAGTCTACGATTCTCCTCTCAGGCCGGTTTCTCACAGCAGACCCGTTTCTGTTTGACTGCACATTACAGACACCAAAATAACTCCACAGATGCAAAAAGTAAGTAATCTAGCCAACACTCTGCCCAGATCTCCAATGCAGCTGCATTTTCTTTTATGATTTAACAGCCGAATGAAACTGAGAAGTGATTTCCAACCGCAGAATTTTCTTTAAGGTTACACGGCTGCAGGATGTTTTCCTTTTTCCTTCCGTGGTGGCGATTCACAGAATTTCACATTGCACGTCATTTACTGATTAATGCTCATACAAAGACGTGTGATGACACCGACAAGCGACGCTCGAAACAATCTTATGACTAAAGTCACTCGTCTCATCACAGGAAAACCAAGACATGTAAATGAATCAAAAACAGAAGGAGGCCTTTATAGAAACCCATCAGACCGCTGGATGGCGGACCTGTGGCTCAGTCCATGGTTAGAGGGTAATCTGGCTAAGACCACAGCGGCTAACTTTCATTTAGCTGTCCTGCTGGCTCCGATGTAGATTGTCCTCATTGCATAATGACCACAGCTTTCTGCGTCTAACCAATGTGCCCTTAATTTGATAAATTTGTCAGGAAAAAAAAGTAGAACATTTGAAATGAAAGGAGGACAGTTTGCAGTGCTTTGGGATCTTTTGTTGATTGGAATAATGAAATGACATGCTTTTCAGTTTGATTTAGACATTGCATTTGCACTTTACCAGTGAACCAAAATATGTTTTTACTAAGAAAGTAGGGCAGCTTCCCAGAAACAATACTCAGTGTTCCCATACAGATTCATGAGAATTGACACAATCTTTTTTTTTTCTCTCTCCTTTTTTCTCACAGAGAAAATCTGAATAACGATCTGTACATGCAAACACTACTTCCTCTATAAAACAGGAAATTAATACGCACACACACGCACGCACACTATCGCTCTCTGCCAGGCTCGTGGTAGGGGCTTCAGTGGGGGGATGGAAGACGGCGAGGAGGGGAAACGGGGGATCCCTGTGGACCAGGTCTGTGTTCACTTGAGCAGGGAACTTGCTAAATTGGTGGTTCACATACACACTTTCTATCTTTCTATCTCCCTTACTACTACTACTACTACTACTTTTTTTTTTTTTTTAAATCCATGTGTGCGAACAGCGAGTAAAACGAGGATGATTGCTTAAGTCTGTTTGGGATCACGTGGGAACGTGGATGGCTGTAAAAAGCTGCGTTGTCCCTTCCTTTCTTGCTCCCACTGTCTCCTGTGGAAGCAGCAAAGTAAGTCTACATGGTTATTATCGGTTATCTAATAAAAGCTCGGGTAGCTGCTAAGAAATCAGTGGGCTAAAAACAGACGATCAGAGCAACAAGATTAAAGCATCTTTATAAACATTACTAAATAATGAGTGTTGCTTTTCTTGAATCGTCTCCTTCACAGTCACTTTTATCGCTGTTGCCATTCCGGCGCTTTGGTTGTCACACATCAAAGCCAGGTGCGGATAAATCAAACTACTGCTGACACCCAATAAAATGTGAGCCATTGTTACCGTTAGACAGGTGACGTGATTAAAAGCCATTACTCCGGTGTTTCTATCTCCAGTCCACAGTGTGTGCGCGGCAGTAATACCCACCCCTGTGTCTGGCCGTGGCCGCCCCACAGGGCTCTGCTAACCAGTTCCCATGGTTCAATGGTTCCACTATAGCTACTGTGAATGTCCTCAGGGGACACCTCCCACTCGCTGGTTTGTTTTCATCCTTAATGGGAGATCATGTTACACTCTTTATGGTGTGTGCATGTGAAGTAAACAGTCTGTCTGAGTGTGTGCTTTTCTTGTTTTCTCTGCATGCACCTGTAGAACTAGGCACTGACTATGAGTGTGTGTGTGTGCACGTGCGTGTGCACATGTGAGTTTACACACACATAGAGGTACGATGGCCTGCAGACACCAGACACCTTGATTTCTGCTCCTTTTGTTTTTGCCCATGAGGCAGAGAGGAAGATGAAGGAAGAAAAATATCTTTCAAGTATCTGGAGGAGTCTGTTTGGGAGCATTCAGATTTAGAAATAATTGCTGAGATATAACAGCCAAATGGGCCGTGGAACAAAGAGGGATTGTGGGGTTATGGAAAATGAAGCATTTACATTTGGGCCCTGGTAATGAGGGGGTTTTCCTGAGAGATGACAGTGAGGAGGAGGATCAGAGAGCGATGGAGGGGGGAGAGAGGTAAAACAGAGAGAATGCATCAGATCAGGAGGTGGCGATCACACAACTGATCCCAGACAAGCGTTTTGGCTGTAGAGGCAGCTTCAGACTGTGACACACACTGGCCAAAGGATTGTGCGCATATGTGCATTAGTCATGAAGCATGCAGGTGTTTGTGTTTTATGAGAGACCCCGTCCCGCACAGCAGCAGGGGCTGCTGCAGCAGAGCACGCCAAGGAGGATTTGGGCTCTTGGCAGATTCAGCCCCGTTATGAGGTGCGGCCGTTTGGCAGGCCAGTCGCAGCGGGGCACAGCAGACCTGAATATAAACAAGGCTGGCCCCCCAAACGCCATCCATCAAACAGATCCACCGGGAAGCAAAATCCATCAGTCTCTCTCCTCGAGACGGACACAGAAACAGATTATTGATGACATCCACAGGAATATTACAGCTTCTGGCACGTTTTGTTGCTGGGGTAGATTACGGGGGCTGACTGCTTTATTAAGATATAGTAGCCATTCATTGCTCACACTGGATTTCTCCTTACGTTTTCTTCTCCAGCCACCATGTATCCTGTCAAAGTGTGGCCCTGCAGTTTTATTTTTGTGGCTTTTGGAAATGCCCCCACTTTTCCGGCCCTGCTCCAATTTTCTTTAAATACAACCGTAATTGGTTTGATTTCCTACCTCCGGCCTGGGGGGGAAGGGGGGGGGGGGGGTCACAAGGAGAAGTGGGAGTTAGTGAGAGCCGAGGCAAAAGGAGCCCAGCACACAGCAGGCGTGCAGCACGCTTGGGTGGCATTACAGTTGACCAGTACTGTTATTCCTTCGTTTAAAAGCTGTTTACGAGCATATCCTGAAAGCCTATCGGTGGAAAGTGACATAAATCGGCACAGAAAAACACTCTGACACACATAAGTGCACGTGCTCCGACAGCCTTGACACCTGAGAGTGCCTGAAATTGGAAAGTGTGCACATCACAACTCTCCCGAACTGTTCTCGTTGCCAGCAAATCTTGCGACATTATCACAAAGGCATTCCAGCCTGCAAATCAAAACCAGCCTCCGACAAAAAGGCTTTTCTTTGCGATTTCTCTCACGGGCAGACGGCGAGGAGTGCGAGTGTGGCGCTCATCAGGCAGGCGTGAGTAATCAAAAAGGAAATAAGACGTAGCGTCTGGGAGAGTCCAAGTGGGCCCCTACTGATCTGCAGCCAGCACATTGTTCTGGACTTCTATTGTTTCCTTGCTTGGTTGGCAGACCAGAGAGCAGCCAGCCAGCAAGAGGCCAAGGTAGATTTATCCTCGTCTTGGAGCGCCACTCAAGTATGTCTGAGGTGGCGCGGTGAGGGGATAATCCTGTAAAATTACTGCAGACAATGGTCACGTATAGCAGCAGAAAACATGTGAAAGGAGAGAATGTGAGGAAGCTTAGCAAGTATCAAAAGATCATTTATATACAGTGCTGTGCAAAAGCTTCAAGCCACGCCTCGCTTCTTTATATTTTGATTATGGAAATGAAAAACAGGCGCTCTAACTGGAATATCAATGAAAATGCAGTATATACGGCAAAAATAGAATCTGTACAAATCTAATGGTCTTGAAAGTCAATAACTGGTATGACCACCTTCATTCTTCCTCACAGCATGAACTCTCGTTCTGGAAAGCTTTCTCTCCGGTCTCCAGGGACGTTTCTCCAGGCCTGCTGAAGGATATTCGGAGCTTTTCTTTGGATGTTTCTGCATTTTGTTCTGTTCTCTGTCAGGATGATCCCACACTGCTTCAGTAACACTGAGCTCCGGGCTCTGGAGGCAAATTCATGACTGATAGTGTTGCACTGTGTGTTTTTCTATCCAGGTATGCTTTTACTGCACTGGCAGCGTGTTTGGGATCATTGTCGTGGTTAAAAATGAAGCCAATCAGACACGTTCCAGATGTTACTGCATAGTGCATCAAAATCTGATTGTACTTTTGTTCTGCCATCAGATTTCTGTGTCGATAATTCCATCAATTTTGACAAGATACCCAGGACTACTGGCTATGCAGAGGCATGACATTTAGATACCGTGTCCTTTAAGTTTTCAGATAAGAGCTCTTTGGAAATCATCTTGCTGGTGCAAAAATACAATTTTATGCCTGTTTATCTGTTTATTCATAGATTCACAAAGAAATGAGGACAGATGTGTTTTCGCAACGAGCCACCAGTATCTGTTATCTGTAGATACCGCACTGGTTCGTCCCCCGAGTTAGGCCTTTTTATGCTTGAATAATTCATAGGTCAGTGTTAAGTGATATTTCTCTGAAAATGGACTGAAAAAGAATTTTTTTAAAAAGCAGCCAAAGAAAAATGTGGAGAACAATTTCTCAAGACCACTTTAAAAAAATGACAAGTCTGGATTCGTAAAAGCAAAATATAACAACTCGAGGCAGAACTCAAGACTTGTGCGGTATTGTAAATACTGGCCAACGTCAACGCAGACCCCAAACAGCAAAATAAAGCTAACATGAAAACGCCAACAACTGCAATTCCTCCAATGTCCACTTGAGGCTGGTTCGAGAAGTGCCCACGTGTTTACCGTCTGCTACAAAAACTGTTTTGGCCTCTAAAGCAAATTTCACCCTTCATAAGAACTGTACTTTGGACAAATTGTTTTATTAGTCACCCGTTCACATTCAGCAGGGCTTAACGTTTGGGGCATGGCCGCTTTGACTGACTGGTATGCCAGCACGGGCAGCTGTAGCTGGTTTCACCTCCACTAATTCCACTCAGTAAACCGAACCTCTCATGCTGTCGGTGTTTTCTGAAGAACATTTCTAAAAACAAAATGATCTGATAAATAGCGAGACGGCTTTGGTGCACAACTAAGAAAACACCATGGTAGCTGCCAGAGGACTAATGTCTGGACTTTAAAATGTGGACCAGTGTGAAAAGTCTGGACGTTCTTATAGGCAACAAACGTAAACGGACCACATGACTGAGCAGGTCTTAGAAGAAACTGGATCCACACCATGAAAAGTTTCAGCTTGCAATAGAGGAGGTGTTAATTTTGACTGTAACCTGCAGAAACCCAGAGAAGAGCTGTTACGATGAGTCCAGGGCCAAACACAGCTTGTTAATGTAGGACGGAGACAGTTGGGCAGTTTGTCTGTTTTATGATGGCTGATGAAAGAAAAACAGACATATATCCAACCAAAGCAGGATTCTGGGTTCTGTGGTCTAGCCACAGAAGAAATGAACCCGGGAGGCTTCCGTAGCTGGTACAGAGAGAACACAGCGTCTTGTCCAAAAATGGCACAAGTGCATGCACGCACATACACACAATGTGAAGCTTTCCCGGCAGGCGACAGTCATCTCGGTGGAAAAATTTGGTAACCGATGCATTAAAGCTCAGGACTTTTGAGGGATTGCAGGGACGCGGCGGCATTAAGACATGCAGACCACACAATATCCAGAAAGCAGAGGAGTTTGTTGGTACTGATGGGTCAGTGCGGCAGCATACACCCACAAGGAGTTGAAAGGGAATCAAACCAGTATGAGACGGGCTGTAAGTCAGTGTATATGGGGAACGTGGACATATCAAAATACTAGCGTGTTCACCATCAAAGCTAGACCTACCCAATAATTACAGAGATTTGAAACAGTGTAGGCCACAGCTTCTTTTACCAAAAGTAGAAGGACCTTGCTCCTAATAAACAACTTTTATAAAAACAAGATGCCCAGAAAAGTAGAACCAGAAAACAACTCGGCAAGACAAAAGCCTCCTTAAAACTCAGCCGGCTGCGCCTTTCGAGTGACACGGGTCTGTTACCATGTAGCGCCAAACAATGCACTCCTAACCCCATTCCTACTGAGCCTCTTTCCCTACTTCGAGCCATAGGTCTCTCCTCATTAAGTGAACCATACAAATGCCGAGAGCTCCTGGCACTTCTTCCCGTTTGTCGGGGTGAGACAGGACTTTTACTGTGCGCAGTTCCAGGACCCTGAAAGTTTACGGGGTGAGTGAGCCGCAGCTTTCACTGCTCAATCGAAACAAATTCCCCAAAGTCTAAAAGTTAATCCAGCTCTGGGCTTCCCAGGAGCAATATAGTCAAATAAAAGCTTGAGATGACGACAGTAAACCAGCCTTTTGGCTTGCTGATCCAGACTTGTGCGTTCCTGATGAGCTGGCAGACCGGAGAAGTAACACCGACTGTCTTATTAATGCTTAAAGCATTCTGACAGAGCCTTTTGTTACTTACTTAAACCATGCTGCCTGCAACGACCTAATGGAAGTCTAAAAGCCATTAGGCTAGAGGGCTTAGCCAACACAAACCAAGCGCTATGAAAGAGCAGCTATGGGTAATCAATACATCTCCCCTCATCATCATCCTCCTGCTGCTGCTGCTACTTTCCCCCTCCAGTGTTAAAGCTAAATGTCATAGCATCGTCTATGGTTGCTGGCGTGTAAAGGAGACACTGGTTTAAATCAGAGGAAAACAAGCAATGGCGGGCGAGCACCTGGAGAAAGGGGAGATTGGATGTGTCCATTAATACTGGCTGCTCTTTAACTGCTAGGCTTTCTAGGCTTCTCTGCACTCTGGTTTGCACTCTGGCATGCTTTTACCAGCTAGAAATCACAACAGAGAGGAGCGTTACTGTCAGTACGGGGCATGTGAGTGCAGCCTGTTGTCATTTTACCAGAGAGACATGGCAGGGAGGAGCCAGCTGGGGTGTTTCTCTTTAACAAGCATCTGCAGTGGCTGGCATGAAAAGAAAGCCGGAGAGCTGGAGACGGATGGCAGAAGCAAAACTTCAAAGACCTCTTCTCTCTCTCTCTCTCTCTCCCCCTCGATGTGCTGTATAACTCTGAAAGGGAACCTGCTAGTTCACTTTAGCACAAAGACACGCACACACACACACACACACACACACACACACACACACACACACACACACCGTCTGTAAAGCACACACACCTGGGATTACCAAGACACCCAACAGACGTTTCCCGATTCCTTTAAAAATGAACAACAGTAGTATGGTGCATTGTGAAAATACACGATTCAGACACACAGCGTTAAACCCGGGCACGGCCCACAGATGCAGCATACCAGACAGGTATTTGCCGCAGGCTCTGATACACTAAGGTAGCATAAACTGCAAGGTAAATGTGCGGAGCGAAGGTCAGGGTGTGGCTGCTGACAGAGCAAAGCCTTTCATGTCTAATAGTTTTTTTTTCCCCCGCCACAGACAAAATAAAACAGGCCACTATTGTAGTCCTATAAAGACACTAAGCAACATGGACAAAAGCCGCTTGAGGCAGCAGAGCTGACGTCACAAGGTGTCTTTTAAGTACTGAGGAGGGCTCTCTGCCCCCCTTTTTCTCTTTAAAAACATCTCCTGTAAAAGACACACATCTCTTTATTCTTACACTCACACGCGCGCACACACACACACATACACGCAGCTTCTTGTGCTTTCTGCAAAAAAGTGCTGACCATGTAAAAGAGATAAGAAAGAAACCCCGGGAGAAGAGTCCGAGCCAGCTTTCTGAGGTCCCCCTGTTTTGGCTTACTGTGGTTGAGTGCCCTCTAGTGGTAGTTAAGGTGAATGTCACGTCTGCTTGGATTTGCCTCCTCGAACCCCCTCAGTGTGCCTCTTTACCAGTCAACAGCTGCAGTTAACCACAGCCCTGCCACAGGGTGTGACTGCAGGACCCAGATGGGGTGAGTGGTGAGCCGGGGAAGGGGGTTAGGCAGCTTTTTGTGGGACGCCCAAGGGGTCCACCACATTCCCCTATCTCCCCACCACAGTAGCCACCAAACCCTGGAGAGAGAAAGCCAAACTACCACACTTTAATGAGGGCTAAAATAAACAATGCAAGCACACAAAATCCACCCCGACTGGTTGACTGTAGGCACTGAAGAAGCACAGATAAGCTGGGTTGTTACTCGGTGGTCTAAAAACTTGGAACGGTGACGCAGAACCGTACAGCACCCAAAATAATGGGTGCCAGTGTTTGTGTAACCAATGGAAACAGCAGCTGAAGACGAATAAACACACCTGTACCTGCTCGGAGATGCAGACAGCCCGAGGTTTTCCTTGAGATGTCCATCTGATGATTTCTGCTCCTGTCCACGACAAGAGAGGAAATGATTTATATCATGTAAACACAAAAACAACATTTCTTTCAGTTAAATAAACTTGGATTAAACTACCAAACAGCACACAAATATTCAAAAAAATGTTATCCTACTTGAACCAACTACACTAACAATATGCTGCTTAAATATTTTTGGGTCACTAATAATACCAATCCACTTAAATAAAATATTACAGTATGATATTATGTTGTTTACATGGATCGTTTTCTGACCTTCTCCTCCTTTCCATACGCTCCTCCATATTTTTATTCTGGGACTCCACTAGAGTAGCTCTGCATGATCGACAGTTTCAAATAATCAGCATTGATCATATAGCGAGCCTTTGCACGGTCATTCAGTTAGCCAGCGGTCTGGAACAACTGTTTCAGCTCCACTTCCTTTAAGGCCACCCCTCCGTTTAACCAGCGGCGCTCAGCCTCTGGGGCATTGCAGACTGGGTGTGGATGACTGGAGAGAAAAATATGAAGTCAAAATAAGTTCAATAAAAACCATTTTTGTAGCTAAAAGAAACAAACAAGCATCTGCTGATGTTATCACACCGGCTGTAACGTTCTTGGACACAGTTTTACTGTTAACGGTCGAAACAAGGTGAGGAGCGTTGGTCATGATCCCTTTTTTACGCAGACCTCAGCAAATATAAAAGATTCGCAGACAGAAAAAGGAAGATTTTGGATGCAATGGTGGTAAA
Source organism: Pelvicachromis taeniatus (assembly GCA_015108175.1). Classification (NCBI taxonomy): domain Eukaryota; kingdom Metazoa; phylum Chordata; class Actinopteri; order Cichliformes; family Cichlidae; genus Pelvicachromis; species Pelvicachromis taeniatus. The sequence continues at coordinate 40,483 of VURO01016412.1, forward strand.
ATAAAAGAAATAATGAGGAGCTCCTGATCCAGAGGAGCCAGCTCAGGTGTATCGGGCATGTTCAACATTAAGGAAAATGTGGGGCAAAGCCAGGATACACGTTTCTCAGCTGGCTTGGAAAACCTCTAAAAAGTGGTTTTGGTCTTTAGTTAACAAAAATAAATACTTTAAGCTAGTTTTTACAGTGGAGAAAATGCATGTTTATCTATAAAACGGCCATAAACAACAGGGAAAGAATATCATAAAAGAGAATTCAACAGCAATCATGCATTTCCAGCTCAGGCTTTCTTTTCGTGCCAGCCACTGCAGATGCCAGTTAGAGAGAAACATCCCAGCTGGCTCCTCCCTGCTGAAATGACAATAGGCTTGTCTCACATGCCCCGTACTGACAGTAAAGCTCCTCCTTGTTTTGATTTAGAGCTGGTGAAAGCATGCCGAAGTGCAAGCCAGATCGCAGAGAAGCCTAGAGTCAAACACAGCCTCAGTTTCCTGCTCTCAGCAGACAGGAGTGGCCTTCTGCTGCCGGAGCTTTAATAAGGTTTAGTGCAGGGGTCTCCAACTCCAGGGCCGGTGTCCTGCAGGTTTTAGATGCGTCCTTGATCCACCACAGCTGATTTAAACGGTTAAACGACCTCCTCACATGTCTTGAAGTTCTCCAGAGGCCTGCTAATGAACTCATCATTTGATTCAGGTGTGCTGACCCAGGGTGTTATCGAAAACCTGCAGGACATCGGCCCTCGCGGCCTGGAGCTGGAGACCCCTGGTTTACATCTTCATCACTGACAGCCCACAACCATAGCCCCAACACCAATCCTGTTTTGTGGAGAAAAGCAAAAAAGACTCCTTTGGGAAAACACATAAAAAGTTTTTTGATGTGTGTTGAATTATTTTTTGTCCCTGAATTGCCAAAACTTGAGAGAACAAACTTCAAAACCCAAACCGGAACATGATGATCACTTAGACCACACATGGTAACAATGTGGTTACCATGTGTGACCCCAGTGTTCGCAGTTGTCAGTGGCCAGAGATGGCTTTGCATGTCTTAAGCTAACTGAAAATCATTAGATGAGCTTTGTAGGCTGCTGACTGACCAACAAGGACTGTTGTGGTGGATTTTTCCTGCTCAAACGCTTTTCAATTCCTTAAAAAAGAAAAAAAGGATTAAGTTAAGGCCCTACACCAAGGGCCATGCTGAACTTGATGGATCACGAAGGTGAACAATTGGTCTCGCACACACACAACGATGCAATCATGAATAATCGAACTCATCGTGAGCTCATCCTTTGTTTTACAGTTACTCCCCTCTTTATCCACTTTTCATTGCCAAGTGGATAAAGTGCCAACATTTTTGTCTGTAACTCATGGGAGATCGTGACCCACTGTGGGGTCAGATCAGTAGAACTGTGTACATTAAAAACAGTGTCTGTGCAAATATTTAAATATGAATGGATAGAGACCCAATCAATTGATCAGTTGACTTTAAGAACACTGTTCAAACCACTTTCATTTCATTGAAATAAAAAAAAGAAAAAAGAAACAGCAAAGAAGACTCAAAATTACAATCCATGTGGATATGGAAATCAAAACATTATTTTTTATTCTTAACTTCATTGTATTGTCTTTTTTGGAGGCATTAGTGTTGGAATTTAAAAAGAAATGCCTTAAGTTAACAGTTCTGTAAATTCAGAGTAAAAGATCACTGGCAGAGGTAATACATAAATACATAAAAAGGTCAGATTACAAAAACATCAGCAAGTTCCTGCACAACCCCAAAGCAGTCAGGACCACGAAGCACAGCTGCAGCTATTTAGAGCACATGCAAATAAATAACAAAATACACAAATATATGGGAGATCTGCTAAAAAAAAAAAAAAAAAAAAAAAAAAAAACAAAATCCAAATCTAAAAAAAAAAAAAAAAGTTAAGCACACAGTCTATTATTAACAACCATTTGGCGAATGCAACATTCTGCAGATGTGTGAGCAGAAAGCACATTCGCAAGCTCTGTGTTACTGGCTTTTTATCTTGAAATGTCCTGCCTTATTTTTCATCTCCACTTAACAATATGAGGCTAAATTAGTTTACGTGTTGGACGAGGCGTACAAATCATTTCTGTAGCTACACATTGTTTAAACATCCAGCTTCTCGGCTACTCTACAAGCCAATAAAGGGCTCGTGGGATAAACAACTCATTTCAATGTATTCGTCCAGCAAATAAAAGAATGCACATGGAAACACGGGCATAAATTCAATACCATTCACTTAAGAATGCAGACACACAAGCACTAACCCCAACTTAACACAACTTTACATCGATCCTATAAAATAAGCCACGGATATAATCATGCACTCCAGATTTACTCATACAGAGCAACAAGAAATAAAGAGTTTATTATATCTAAAGCACAACTGGAGACAAATACATTTTGTTGATGGCAATAAATTCAACAAGTGGACAGAAAGATTTCAGGCTTTATTATATGGCCAACAATAGCTCATTTTACTGTCTTTTAAAAAGAGAAGGGAACGCAGTTAAAACACTGTTGAAGGAGATTGTGCAAATTACATATATTTGTGCAGATGTTGCAAATGTCCGCGTATCAGATTCACATCTGAGCAGGAGTAGACTTGCGGAGGTTGTGCAGGTTAAGGCCTTTCAGTGGGTTGTAATGAAGATCTCGTAGCACGCAGATGACAAAGCAGACAATCAAGCACAAGAGCTCTTCATGTAATAGATTGGCATTTATAATTCCTGTTCAGTTTTTTTTTCCACAGCCATTGCACAAAAAAGAAAAAAAAGAGAAAGGGAAAAAAAAGAGAAAAAAATATTATCCCGCTGTTTCCCTAAAATGATTTATTAGCTTTTGCTACTGATCCTCACAGAATGCACTAAAATTCATAATGTCAAGGTATCCCTTCAAGCTGTGATCAGACGAGCTTTTGAAAAGGCGCAGAAAAGTGCACTGCAGAATTCAGAAAAAACACAAACCCATAAACCACTGCTCATTTGAATGGCTTCACACATGCTGTTGTCCGGGGTGATGACAAAAGTGAAGGAATCGAATGTATGTGTGGGCGTGTCTCTGTGCTAGTGCCCATGGATGATTATCAGTGTAGTTTTGCTATCAAATCAGCAGCTATTGATTGATCTGACAGTGCAGATATATAAAACTAGCCATTTGCAAGGTGTGTGTGTGTGTGTGTGTGTGTGTGTGTGTGTGTGTGTGTGTGTGTGTGTGTGTGTGTGTGTGTGTGTGTGTGTGTGTGTGTGTGTGTGTGAGAGAGGGAGAGAGGGAGAGGGAGAGGGAGACATAGACAGAGAGAGAGAGAGAGAGAGAGAGACATTGGAAAGAAGATAGGAGAGAGAATAACAAAAAAGAGGAACAAAGCCTGCCTTGAGCACCTCTGATAAACAGAACATA
>VURO01016414.1:5147-18579 GCA_015108175.1 Pelvicachromis taeniatus
ATGTTTTTGTTCTCAATGAGATTCATCTAGAATCGGTTGAAGTTCCACCAAAGGTAAAAATATCTTACCCTTGCAACTTTATCTAGTTTATTCATAATCAATACTTAAAGAAAGAAAATTAAGATAATTCAAAGAACAGTTCAAATTATCAATCAGCGCAGATCAGACATTGATTCTACCAATTTCAGTGAGAGACAGTGACTTCAGAGCTGAACTTCAGCTCTTCATGACATAACACACCCACACAGGTAGGGATGTGGCACTAAACAATGCTACTTGCCTTGTCCCAACAAAAGCTTTGCCACGGATTTGATGGGGTTTGTTCTCATGCAACAGTCGCGAACAATAATTACTATGTTAGCACTGAGGTTTTATAAGTTCATATTTCTACAGAATTATCAAGCAAAAGTAGCTTTTGTCAGGGGTCCTTTGTAAATCATGTAGAATAGTTGAACGAGGCTGCAAGTCAAGCGGCTTGCACTTTAGGTTCAAAACCGTCTGTTGAACTGAGACAGAATCACAGAAAACAGCAGAAAATCGAACAGCAAACAAGCTGTTCTCCAAGCTAATAATACAAGGAAATAAACAAACAAAAAAACTTGTTGTTTCGTTAGCAGAAAACAAAACTGTGGATCAGTGCCACCATCTGTTTTCAGGTCATAAATCCTTAAGGAGTCAAACGGCAAACCCATAATCAATATTTTATGATGGTGACGCCTTTAAACGTTTTATTCTTCTGCACTAAAGTGCTCCATCATCATCAGTTTAATCTGCTCTAAGCACAGAGATATTACTTACGATAACATTATACTGTAATTCATTTTAATATTTTAACATTTATTTGGATGCAGTTCTGTTTCTTTTCTATTGATTCACTGGTAACATGTGAAAAATGGCAGCTGTGGATGATAAGTATCAAAAGAATGTGCTCTGAATTTTTTCTGAGGCCTGTTTATTGTCGTAGGTTGTCGAGTGGAACCAAAGAAAGTATGAAGATGGTTTATTTTCTGTAACAAGAGATACTTATTAAAATGATAAAACAACCTTTCAAACATTTACTTCCTGTCCTTAATTTTAAATAATTAAATACTAAATTCCACAAGCCAGATAAGAAAAACAAACTCATCCACACGGAGTTTATAGGATACTTAAGTCAAAACAAATCACACATGGCTTAAATGCTGCCACTTTGATCCACTGGCTGCTTTGAGCTGCTTCCCCGAGCCTTCTTTAGCATGTGAAATCAATCGTGCCCACTTGTTATGGAGACAAGGATGGGCTTTGGAGATCATGGAGAAGACACAGCATGTTTTTTTTCTACTGGGAGTCAAAGGTTCTTGTCATTGTGGCTGTAATGTGGCCCCATTTCACACAGGATTTTGAACAGCATTCAACCTGTGCCACTGAAAATCCTGACTTCAAACAGCAGGATTATATTGCAAAACACACTAAACACAAATCCAGCTACTCTGACCTGTTAGTCTGAACTGTTGAACCATTTTTTAAATTTGTTTAAAGGTGCAGTCACTATTATTAGTCATTATTTGAGTTCATCTAACAGAAAAAAAATGATGTACTTAGTTCCACTCTGTCTAGTTTTGGTGATTTGACTTTTTCACAGAAAAAAAAAAGACCTAATTTTACAGTACAAGCAGGAAGGCGAGCGAGAGGAACAGGCATTGGCACATAAGGACCAAGCTCTTCTTCAGCATCAAGAAGTGGCTGATCGTCCTTTTGATACTTTTAATGTTGTTAATAAAGGATGTGGTCACCTTAGTCAATCAGTCAGCAGTGTGATCCAGAAAAGATCAGTGTTTTTACTGGTAAAGCTCAAGAAGCATTTTCTGCTTTAAGCACAGCTGGGGAATAAAGTTACATCTGCACTGCTTAGAGCATATAAACTGGTGCCTGAGGCACATGGTTAGCCGTTCAGGAAGCTAAGTCAGAAGGACAAACTTATGTTGAACATGTTTGTTTGCTGACCAATAAATTTAATTGGTGAACTGCAGTTTTCTGAGATTGAAACATAAGGCAAGATATCAAAGGAGTTCATTCTGTTGGATCAGTTCAAAGAAATTCTCCCAGAGGGTGTTGCCACATACTTTAACGAACAACAGGTTTTAAAAAAAAGTGTCTGATGCAGTGGTATAAGCAGATAAATACATTGTAACCCATAAGCTAAATACAGTAGAAAGCAGGGCCGCACAGCTTGATTATTTAATCCGTTAATCATGTAATCAGATTAGATACAGTTTTGTCTCATTAATGAGCAATTATAAATGTTCAAAATTGGTTTCCATTTTAAAAACACGAATGTTTGAATAGTTTAAATGCAGCTATAACATCTGTCAAAAAACAAAACCCTTGTTATTTATGTGAGTTATTAAGAATCTATTTTTTTTTAAAAGAAAAGATTTTCTTTATTATAACATAAATGCTAACGAGTACAGTAATGTCAAATTAAATAGAGTATTCATGCAACCTAAACTAAAGCATAATAAAAGTTAGCCTTTACTCTGTCTCTTGGAGTGCTTTCTTCATTAGTAAAAGGCAACAAAAACAAGGAGTTGTTGATGAGGCGATGCTGTATATTTGGTGTGCTGTATGTGTTTTTGTGCGTGCATGTTTCTAGATGTTTAAGCTTAAGCATAAGAACCATTTGGTGGTTACAATGAAAAAAAGTAAGCATTCTCAGAAGTGAACATTATCAGAGCTGAATGTTCTCAGAACATTTCCTGCTGCAGGAAACATGTTCTGGTGATGTAGATATTAATTAATGTTAATAATTAATAGTAGTAATCATTCAGTGCTCCATTTAACCACCCCCGGTCAGTGGTTGAGAGTTTCACTGCCCTGTGTTTATTTTTACTGGCACTCATGGAAAAAAAAAAAAATAGTATATTTCCCATCCATCCATCAGCTTCTGCTTATCCTTGTCAGGGTTGCGGGGAGCTTTTATGTTTTTATTTTTGTAAATATTAACACATTTTTTTAATATTATATTTTATTTATCATTTTAAATATTATTTTTTATCTAAATCTGCAAAATAATATTAATCAAACTGTGACAGATCCTCCTGTCTAACAGTGTAAAGGCATTTTATCCCTGAGATATTTTAGTATTAGAAAAAGAAGCACAATTTCAGAGTATATCTACATAACAAAGAAATGCTGCTCTAGTAATTTAACAAAATGTGTCATCATGACTCTTTGGTTCTTACAGAAACAGTTCTGGTAGTTCTAGTGTCCTGTAATTATCAAACAAAGTTTGTTGATTCACAGAAAATATCTGACATTTATGTCCTGCTTCACAGCTGTCCAGTGGGCTGGACTGGCCCCCAAACCCTATGTTTCCTACCCCTGATGTAGACAGACTTCAGCTCCATGTTAAACTATGGCAGGATCAATTATCAGTCGTCCGATACTTTTCTATTGCAGGTCCAGTTTTAGTCATGTAAATGAAATGCTTGAATTTGTATGCCAACAACTTAGTGTTAGAGTTGTAGGTTAAAGTAACAAAACAAAAAAAAGTTGCATTAAGGATTTTTTTTTTTTTTAATCATTGAGATATTCGATGAATTGCTGCAGCCCAAGTGGGAAGGCATGACTTCGCTGGACTAGACAGTTTTTTTGGGTGAACATCAGACAAAGCTGTGTAGTGTGACTTCTTCAGCAGTCAGATCCCCTCAAGGTTGGTGGAGAAAAGATAACCGTTGTGACTTTTGTTTTGGGAATGGTGAATATGAAGAATGCCTTGTACTGAAAGCAAAACCAGAGTCAAGCTTAGCTGTCAGGGGTCATAAGTCTGTTGCTGTTACTATCCGTCGCAGTAGTAGGGAGCAGGCTGCTGTTGAACGTCATACAAAATGTGCTCAGTTGCAGATCAACTTTCTGTCACAGTCTTCATTCAGTTTAACTTCAGAGGAATGCGCTCCAGGATATGTAGCGCATACACCCCCAGTCCAAATCTATTCAGTGCGTTCTTCGTTTTTCTCTGACAGCTGATCCTGGTAGTTCTGTTCTGTTCAGAGGTATGGAGATGAATGCATTGTCTGCACCTTTGTATTGCTTGGAGTTTACCTCTGATTTGGTACAGTAGGGAGATTTGGGAGTATGTGTCTCTCTTTGCCTGTTCCTGGTGTGTCTATTATCTGAGGGAAATAAATGTGGCCACAGTTACCTACATTGCCAGTAGTGTCCTCAAATCTAGTAGTGAAGGATGTCAGAGACCAGAATTTACCTGAGGTATTACTGCCGGTGCCATAGCCAGGGCTCAGAGCAATGAGACTGAGCAGGCTGAGGTCACTCCCTCACCTGCAGGGGAGGTTGTTTCTGTGACCGAGTTCCCTGTATTCAACTCCTTGGCGAAGTAGCAGCAGGAAAATCCTTTCCTGTGATAGCTTTTTAGACTTGTGTTTGGTTAAATCTTTTTTTTTTTTTTTTTTTAAATAGTGAAGCACTTTGTGATCCTCCTCTGAAATCTAACGTACTTACTTTTGAGTCTGGTCTCCCTCAGTAGTGACATAAACATTGCTACGCATGGTTATTTTCTATAAGAGGGGTTTGTTGGTCACTAAATGGTTACCAGATAGAGAAAAAGTAGGTTGTTCAAGTTGGCATTGCAGACTGCTCATGGCTGGTCAATCAAAACAATTAAAGTGGTCTCCTTTGTGTCATATTATTTATTATATATTTAATATCAGGCTTAAAGCTTTCCTTTTTTATAAAGTGTATAGTTAGGCATGGATCGCGTGAACCTGAAACCTCTTATTTTTGCTGTAATATTTCCAGGCTGCTGGGGCCTCCATTGATACCCAACGTTTTCTCTTCACTCACCTCTTTTCACTTTCTCAGTTTTTACACCACTCTGCATTTAATCTTTAGTTATTATTCTTACAGTACTTTGTCCTGTCCTGGTCGTGACAGATGGCTGCCCCTCCATGAGTGTACTTCTGCCAGAGATTTCTTCCTGTCAAAAGGGAGTTTTTCTTTGCCACTATCACCAAGTGCTTACTCATTATTATTCTAGGGTCTTGACGTTACAATAAAAAACTTTTTTTTTTTTTAGAGGACTGCACTCCAACCCTTTACAACTTCATCCAGTCCCCAAAGTCAAAAGGGCCACTGATCTGCAGTTTGGCGTTTGGTCATAAATCTCAGTTCAACATATAAGCAAATTCACATTATATCACATCATATTACTTCATGTGCAATAACATGAAAATCTTTTTACCTTTACCTCAAAAACTCAGCTTTATTTATACTGCGGATGCACAAAGTGCTTCAAAAGACAAAAACAATAAGAATAATACTGTAGATTAAAATAACACTTTCTAATTATGAAATAATATAAAACTAAAACTTAAAAGTTCCTGCAGGCCTGAATTTTTTTTCCTATCAGGACCAAGTTGTTAAATCATGCCCTGCTACAACTATCGGAAGATTGCTTCAGCAGACAATAGCTTGACAAATGTCGCTGAACTTTTTACATAGCAAAAATATTGTATGTCTAGTATAAAGTCTTTAATTTGAAAATATTCAAAACTATAAATACTAAATCTTTCTGTTTTTTTAAAATATTTGTAAATTCTGTGATCAAGTACACAAAAAATGGCAAAGAAGTAATTTAACTACTTGAATCACTATGCAGATTTCAATGCAACTGAACCACCAGCAAGCTGTAGGAAAATGTTTAACTACTTATGTACCTGAGAACAACACACATTATTCATTTTGGCCTTACATAACTGTGTTGTTTTTTTCACCTGAGAATCTCACACAGTACAGAGCTAAGGGGTTAAATCTAGGTACACTGCTGGAAACCAAGACCATTCCAACCAAAACAGTAACAGCGTGGTATTAAACTTCTGTTTTTGTAAATATCAGAACCTCTGGGATCCTGAAGTTTAGAAAATCATGTTTTTGCAAGCTCGTTTCATGTCTTTCAAATGCGTTAAGTTGTAAATGAGTTGTCATTTGCTGACACTCTTCTCGAAACAAAGGAAGAAATGAAAGTGCTGCCCCCACCTGGCCAGCTTATGTTCTACAAGTCCACACATCAGCATTTCCAAGCTCGTTTTCACAAAGTAGTAAATCTAAAGAAAAATGCTACACATGTTATCAAGATTTAATTAGACTTTTTATTTTTACTTTTAGTATTCATATTAAATTTCAACCTATTTTTAGAAAGAACAAATACAACCTTAACAATAAAAAATTATGCCTAAAACCCATCCAACTTACAAGAGTGTATTATATAATTTTGCCATATATGGCATTGAGATCAGTCCGGAGTTTCTTAAAAGATGGTCTGTTTCTGGGATCATACTGCCAACAGCTGTTCATAATCCTGGAGATTTCCACAGGGCAGCCATGCGGAGCTGGCATACGGTACCCTGAAGCACATCACAAAGAGGCATAACAGGGAGAGAGATGGTCAGATGGCAGTACACATGCTTTCTAATACACGTGACACTCTGAAAATGTATCAGTGTCAAAATCAATCACAATGACAGAGCAGGAATTTTCCTGAATGTCACGTGAACACGAACACTCTGACACGTTATCGCGAAGCGTCAGATACAAGTCTTCACCTTTCTCCACCTCTTCGCGCGTCTGTTGATTGGTCATGCTGGTGTAGGGGGTCATTCCCATGGAGAAGGTCTCCCACAGTAAGATGCCAAAGCTCCAGACATCACTCTCTGTGGTATAACGACCTGAAAACAACAGCAGGGGGCAGTGTAAGCAAAGGCATAGGCGCAGCTCTATGTCAGTATTTAACTGGCTGTTGGCAGAGTGAAACAGGAGAAATGTGTCTGGTTGTGGTATTATGGCAGAGGTGCTAATGATGCACCGTAGTTCAGGGCTTCAGGAGCTGTCCATTTGACAGGTATCTGTCTGAGACTGCCTTCTGCAGAGTAGACACCGTCATCTTCCTGACGGGACATCCCAAAGTCACTTATCTTCACCATGTTGCCTTCTGCGACCAGGCAGTTTCTAGCTGCAAGGTCCCTTAAAAAGCACAAAACAGGAAATGTAAGAGGGATGGAGGCTGAGGAAAAGTGGAAACAAATGAGACATAAAAAAAGGCATGCTCTGTATGAAAAAACAGAACAGATGGCACTTAAAAAAAGAGGTGTTCCTATCATATCTCTGGTGTTGCGTGTGAGTGCCATTTGACATGCAGTGCTACAGGCTGAGCAGCTACCAGCAGCCTGCTCTGTTCCGTCCCCGCTGGGCAAACCGTACAAGTGCTGCTGTAATGAGCCGGATGTCACAACCTCCTCCTCGCCTCTAGTGCTCCTACAGCCAGCCACCGAGGCCACGTTCAATTTTCTAGATATCCCAAAAATACTACAACAATTCTGAATGCAGTATATAATTTATTTAAATACATACATATGGTTGAATAAAAAGCAGTGGTCGAGTTTTCAGAACATATTTTTAGATGTCAGGTCTCATCTTTTAATGCAAGCTTTGTTTGCAGGCTACTCACAAAAACCCCACGTTTGATCTTTGTAAGCAACTCCTACACACAGCTCTGTGGTCTTTGGAGGACGCTTAGCTACAATCAGGGTGGAGCTGTTTTTTCTCCTCAGTTGTTAAAAATGTTCAGAACGGTCTCATCACGCCCAGTTCGATATTATTGCATCAGGTCCTTAGATCTAATATATATAAATCTTATTGCGAGTATAAAGGGGTTTAGGAGGCTCTGAATTAGCACTCCTCTATGGTACCAAATAGGAGCCTTAGGCCATCAATGACTACAACATTTAAGAAAAAATGTCAAGCAGATTTTTCCTGCCATGGACCATGTCTGTAGTTCTCCTCTGTCTTTATTGAGCCTTTCTGGTTTGATACTTTTTCAACCAATTATTTTAAAGCGATTAAAATGTATTTGGAAACTTGTATTGCTTAACCTCCTAAGACCCGAACTCGTTCATGGCATGCATTTATAATTTCTCTTTGCTATTTGGGCTGATTGGGACCTGATGAATGTAAAAACAAAGAATTTCCCATTTGTTTTTTTTCTTTTGAAAAATGAGATCCACATATGAGGACATTCTTTTTCAATTTTGATCAAACAGTGGCAGTATAATGTCCTCGTAAGTGGATATCAGGCCCTTGTAGAGCAGAATTTTGTATTCTGGTTTAGACAACCCAAAATGTGATGTCCACACATATGTGGACGCCCAGGTCCTAGGAGGTTAGATATCTTTCTGTGTACATGTCTATGGAGATTACAGTGTAACACCTTATATGATGCTGAGCTGAAGCTTTTACTTAAGGAAACCTCTTTTTAAGGCAAGCATTTTACTGCTACCTCAACATATGGGGAACTGCTACAGATAAGTGCAGTTAACAGTTAGGTGACGTGAAAGCTGAGGAAGATAAGTGATGCTTTGTAAAGTGCACCGTAAAAGCCTGGAGATCCATCTGCATGTACGTGCGCGATGCACCACGTTAGTCTTTGCTGAAACTACACTGCACTGTGTTCAAATGAACTTTTAATATGTAGTAATCATCAAGCTGAAAACAGAGGTAAACATGTATTCTGGCATGTTAAGAATGAGGAAAGATTAAGCTGACTGTAACTGTTAAGGAAATGATTAGTGAGCATTACAGAATCTTTATTGCTGAAGTCACAGATTTGCACGTGGCTGATTAAAAGATTAGATAACAGCGGGGTGATCGGCTGACCAACCTGTGAATGCACTTTTTGCTCTCCAGGTACTCCATGCCAGATGCAACATTTTCAGTCATTTTGACCAACATCTTTGGTGTCAGACTGTGACCCTCAGTGCGCAAAAAGGAGAGAAAATCACCACCTTGAAAAGTGTAAAGACACACACACACACACGCACACGAAGAGCAAGAACGATGATGGAGGAACAAAGTGGGTGGTGAAAATGGTTCAATAAATCTTTGAAGACATCGAGTTGGCAAGTTGAAAGACATAAAGACTGTGTCTAACAGGATCACGTTTACCTTGAATGAGCTCCATGATAATGTAGATGGGCTGTTTCTGTGTGCACACCCCAATAAGCTTCACAATGTTAGGGTGATCGTATTGCTTCAGGATCCTAGACAACACACAAGACAGGTGTGTGCGTGTATAACCCAGTGTTAGTTTACTTGTCTGATGTGTACTGTACAGTTACATTCAGTTCTGTGCACTATGCACTAAATCTATATATAGTATTATGATATAGTTGATTTACAGCTGTTTCATGGCAGCTGGCGTTGTAACCAGCTCTGGCGAGGGGGGCTATGAGCTCTTGTGGCCTGTAACTTTGGCAGACCAAGCTTGCATGCGCTCACTGTGACAATTTTACATGTCTTAGATGTTATTTCTAATCTTCCTAGTGAGCAGACTTTCCTTTAGGTTCTTCAAGACGGAGCGTATCCTGCCGTGCTACCGGTGCCACTGAGAAGTGCAGCTGCTGCTACATTTTCCGCTGGACCAATAAGTATTTCGATCAAAATACTCATAGGCACAATTCATATTGAGCTCTATGTTTTATATCATATTTTTTAAAGTCTCCTGGCCAGGTTCTACAATTTTATTTCAAGGACTATTTAAAAACATTCTCTTACATTTGTTTTTCATTGACTGAGACAGGACGCAATAACTGAAAGGACTTATGCACGTGTCCCAGAGAACAGCAGAAATGAGCTGTAACACAACATAAGTGGAAATGTTGTAATTGAAGCAATTTTTTTTCTTTCTGTTTCAATTCTGATCATAAGAATAAGAATTATTGTTGGCGTGAGTGAAGTGTCCTTTAAATTCTAAATGCATGGCGGATGTGAGAAAGGTGATGATGATGTTCTGAAGCTGTTAAGAACATGAACGCTCCATTAAAAGGTATGAGATATTGGACACAGATGCTAAACTGCTGTAAAACCCCAAATAAATTGTCCTCTGTTGTTACAGATACAGTTTCAGCTGTTATTCTTTGATAAGCTGACATATTGGTTAGACGTGCACTATGTTGAAAGACCAGTTTGAGTCTTTTTTGGATAATGAGGACATTTTAGTGCTCCCAATTTTCTCTCAGACTGCAACAACGGCTGCATGAGGGTCAAAAAGTTGATAAATATTAATCCATTTATCTATACACCAGCACTAGTTTCTCTTGACAATAAACTAGCAATCATTTATTTTAGCCTGTGAACTTATGGGCAGAAAACGTGTAACATTATAAACACGAAGGAGCATTTAAAGACTGATGTTCATCTAAATAAAAGAAAATGCCTTTTTTTTTAAGCAGTGAAGAGTTTTGACAGTGGCATTTGTAAGCAGCAGAGTATTGTTTGGAGGGGTTTGAAGGTTTATATGCTGGTTTGTACTGTTCTTTATTAAGCTGTGGTGGGACACATGGCACAAATATCAGAGCTGTGAAAACATTTTCACAGAACACCCTGAAGTTCTGTGAAAAACTAAGTACATCCCATGATTCAATAGCTTGTAGAAAGCGCCTTTAGAAGCAGTGTGGTTTTCCGCAAGCTTGACCTAATTGTTATCTGGATGATGTTATCAGCCTCTCAAAGCATCGTGGAGGAACTTTTGCCCACTCAGCTCTGCATCGTTGCGTCAGTTCACTGAGGTTTGCGGGCATTTGTTCATGCACAGCTGTCTTAAGGTCCCACCACAGCATCTCATTGTGGTTGGGGTCTGGACTTTAACTGGGTCATTGCAAAATATTGATCATTTTCCTTTTCAGCCATTGTGTTGTAAATTCGCTGCTGTGTTTGGGATCATTGACCTGTTGCATGACCCAGTTTTGGCCTGTGCTGGACAGATGGCTTCACATTTGAAAAGACTGCAAGTAGCCCAGGCCCTGTGGGTGCAAACCAAGCACAAATCATCAGCCCTCTTTGACACCACCATCTTTGACAGTTGGCATGAGGCGTTGGGTCTGATATGCTGTGATTGGCTTTCTTCAAATGTGGCACTCTGCAGCCGCTTTAGGTCTCAGAAGTGTTGTGGTTTGTTCAGATGCAACTTGAACAAACATAATTCCATTTTGACTGAGTACTCAAGTGGATTTGATTATCAACCTGGCTGCTTGCTTACAATTAGAATTCTGACCACATGCAACAGTGAGGGTGTACTTTTGCATGGGGTCTTGTTCAAGTCAATGTAAATTTGTTTGCTTGGTCAGATTTGGGCCTGCCTCTTTTCTGGCAACCCCCCCCCCCAAAAAAAAACAAAAAACAAACAAGTCGGACATGAATTAGGTGTTCAGGAAATTAAAACAGGTCACCTTGATGTGGTTTGCAGTAATGGAAACGTGAGCGTGTGTACTGACCTGGCTTCCATCAGGAACTTATTCTTGTGCTCTGGGGCCAGGTTCTCTTTACACGACTTCACAGCTACAGGAGTGTTATCGGTGCGTAAACGGCCGCTGTACACCTCTCCAAAGTTACCCTGTGCAGTGCCATCACCAGCACAATCAGTACTTTCAAATTCCTTCTTCTCACTCAGCAAAGAGCATTTCTAATGAAGCTCAAACCATTTAAAATATAGTACTTTCACATATAGCTATTAATTTACTTCATGAACTAAGCCACATGTACACAATTATTGAATTTAACTGGTCATTAATTCAACTGAATTACCACACAGAGCTGAAATTGTCAGGGAAGTTAAATCTAGCAGATACAGTTAGTTCCTGTACCGGCAGCACAATTTCAGGATTTTGTCTCCACAACAAAGCGATCAGTTTAAGGTGCATCACAAAAAGTGCACACTTTTAGATTGAATTTTTAAAGCTGAGTGACAATACTGTACCAGCTGCTAAGGAATTACTCCTGTTTTTATTTAAACACGTATACATTTTTATAACATTTTACAGCCTTACTGTAGGTTCACATTTAAAACTATCTTAATAAAATGTTCACATGTTAATGTAGACATAAAAATGGTTGATGTAGAGATGTTCCTGAAATCATTTTCTATGTTATCAACATTCTGCATGAAAACATCTACAGCCCCTTGAACTGCAAACACTTACACACTTAAATGACTTTTCTAAGCAAAATAAAATTCAGAATACATTTTACTTTACTTGCATAATTCTGTTAGTAAAAGTCAAGTTTACGCACCCGTCCAATGAGAGGTCCCAAGATAACATCATCATGTTCCAGGACCCATTTGTCCTAACAGGGTTAAAAATGAAGCATGAGAAAAACACATTAATTGTAATAGTTTTAAACTGTTAAAAGAGTTGAAGGGAAAAGCCACCAGAGGACAAGTTTACGAGTACATATGTGAAAAAAATAGGAGTAAAATTGTCTTGGGAGTCCTGTGCTACACAGCCTTGGAGCAATAGAACCCACAGTGTGTCCTGTTGTTGGCACATAACATGAGGGGACGTCTTATAAAAAATTAAAGTTATAGTAAAGATTAAAATAAGTCTGCAGTAAGCAGATACAAGCCATTCTAATCTAAAGTCATGCATATTGTGTGCGGAGTGTGTCTGTGTGTGTGTCGCTGTACCTTTAGTACAGGTTTCTTCAGCACAACTTCACACCTCTTGGTAACATGTTGTCGAGAATTCAACAGATGGTGGATCAGGTGAGGAATGCTGGGAAAGCCTTCTCCATCCAGACGGTACATATTCTACTGGCACACATGGAGAAGCAGAGGTTTACAGAGGCGAACTGAAGACAAACTTAATGGCATTACCGAATTTAAAAAAATAAAAAATATTGTTTTATTTTCTCACATCTACTTTTTGTTGGAGTTACAAAAAATTATTCAAGGCCACAAATGAATCGCATTACAGCAGTCACAGAAAGAATTACTCTGTTTTTGTATATTCAAAAACTGGGGAAAAAACATTAATAAGGAAGTGAATGATGCAAGAATGTGCAATGTAGAAATGGCGTGAAAAACACTTTAGATTCACTTACTTCTGTGTTCTGGATGAGAAAATGTTTACAGGAGCTTTCCCATTGCACAGAAAGCACATAACCCTGCTTCTCTTGACTCTTCCTCACTAAGAAGTCGCCATCGTTCTTCAGCAGCTGCTGGACCTCCAGTCTGGGAATGGCACCGTGGTACCAGTCCTGCTGCCCCAGAGGACGATCCACTTCTTTCACTAGACTGAGGACCGGAGGGACCTGGAGGCAGGAAAAGAGAAAAGCCGGGTCTTTAAAAGCCGACATGAATAATGAAACAATAAGAATGGGAAGGGATAGATTTTGGGGTGAATCTGCAGAGATTAAATGAAGGTACATCAAAGAAGAGTCTGTAAAACTTTAAAGTATAACCACACCGCTTTCATGCCCCCAGGGTATCACAGGGCTGGTAGATAGAGGGAGAAGTAGTTCATACAAAAATAGCAAATTGTTTAGATTCACAGTACAGCACAATATGGGCATTAAAATATTACTTACCTGATATGATCTTTTAGAGCATGCA
>VURO01016421.1:1672-14209 GCA_015108175.1 Pelvicachromis taeniatus
CAATTTTTTTTTTTTTTGTGCCCCCCTTTTTTTTTTTTTTTTTTTTTTTTTTTGTTTCCCCCCCCCCCCCCCTCCAACCACACACACCCATATTTTGTTTTCAAACTCCATTGCAGTTTATTTCACACCTCAAACCTTGTGTAGAAATGAAACAAATAAAAGTAAATGGCAATAAATTACAAGTAGCAATCAAATAAACTACTACCTCCTTTAAAGAAAAAACATCTTTATGGTGTCATTATTTTATGTGTAGTTGTTTGTTTTGTTGTTTTTACTGTGTAATGGGCTTAAAAATGGGTTTAAAAACAAAAAACTGTGGGATACTGTTTGCCCGTGATTTGGACAGCCCCTCTGTCCAGTCTGTCAGTCGCGTGCTCCCCACACGGGGGAAACTGTCACCTACCTTAACTCCACCGTTGTGCAGGGGAAGCCAAAGGTAAGATATGCTTCATCATATTTTCTATTCTTTTGCTTGGAAGGAAGTTGGTTTGGAAGCATATGTGGCGATGCAATATTCTGCTTTGCATTTGTGTGGGAGTCCCATTAAAAAGCCTATCCATTATGCTAGCAGTGTCCAAGCTGTTTTTTTTGTTCATACTGCGCCCCCCCTGCAATGGCCCTGCAGGGCGTGCCCCCCACTTTGGGAACTACTGAGTTAGTTTAGGTTTTTACCCTCTAATATTTAGTTAGCTGTGAGTTTTTTTATCAAGCTTTGCCTCATAATCGGCAAAAATGTGAAAAAAAAAAATGCTATTTAAAGAGAAGAGAAAAACATTTCTATGCTACTTTAGCACCTATTCTAACAGACAAAATACATTTGTACCAATGTTACCTGCTCCCTGGTGTGCCGCGTGGGGTAAAAAAAGTCCAATCACTTTTTTTCTCTATACTTTAGTGCTCTAACATTCACATTCCGATGGATGCATCGGAGAGGGGTCAGTATCTTGCCCAAGGATATTTGGCATGCACACTAGGGGATCAAACCACTAACCTTCCAATCAGTAGCTGACCTGCTCTACCACCTGAGCTACAGCCACCCCTGTTTTCAACATTTGAATTTCTGTCATTGTTATGTTATCATGTCATTTCTCTGAAAATCTCTGCGTGAGCGCAAAGGAGTGCAAAAAAATAAACAGCTATTTGTGACAACCTGTTTTGTCCAGAGCAGGTTGGTAATTTCTCCACATCCATCTTCCTCTGCAAGTCACAAAGTAAACCAAACTTCCATCTTCCAAAAAGCAAGTGTATTACGTAGGCTCAAATCAATACAGCGTATTCTTCAGAATCCACAAACCACCACATCTTTTAGATGGTCTGGGGATTTGAAAAAGCATGTCAGCAACAAGGATATTTCTTTTAAGGATAGAACCGACTCTGAAAAATCTATCAAAAGCCCACATGTTTTAAATTTTAGTAAATGGGGATCAGTGGCATCAGTAGCTGTGTGCCAATGTGCCCTTTCAGCATTGGCATTCATTGGTGCAGTGAGTCAGATGGTTTTCTTTTCCTTTCTTATTTTTCCTTGCCTGTACATGTTCCAACTGAGTTTCAAAGTGTTAGTTTCCCATTATAACACATATCTAAGCATTACTGGTCTTGTTAAAAGCCCTGATTCTTAGTATATAAACTGCTGACTAGAACTGCCAGTAAATTAGAAACAAATTTATTTTTTGTCATAAATATAACTCTGACAGTTTGATTTGAGTCTCAAGTATAATGACAGTGATACATCCCTACTTTTATAAAAAAAAAATGAAGTCATCATTTGGGTAATGGGAAATGCAACTGCTATTACACTACAACAGACTGCTTACAAGCATTTTATGGGCGAGCATAAGATGTTTGTTGATATGCAAAACTCAAACACTGCTACTCATAAATGAGCAACTGTGGCCTGACTGACAGGCTGATATATGGCAGCTAACTGCTCTGCTGACATTTCAGCAACTTTAAAGAAGCACTCTATCCTTGCATGCGTTTTTTTGAGCTTTAAACTAGGTAGTACTAATTTCCTGTTCAGGTCATATCTGACTCATTTTGATATTTGCCAGCAGCAAAAAAAACATTAACATCATTCAGCTTTTCTTAAATTTGATGACTTTTCTTCAGTTGAAAATACTGAAATATGAAAATACTTTAATATAGTTGCTACTGCAGCTACAATCTTTATTTTTATTCTCCATTGAGGCTGTCAAATTTGACAAATGCCGCTTCAGATGTATTTCAGATCCACCAGTGTCAGTCAGATCAGCAATAATGGTGCTTTAAGGGAAACTGTAAACTGAAACTGTATTTTTATAGGACAGTAGTGAAAGAATTCAAGGGGGACGTTAACACCGTCATGAGGAACGTCTGTGGTCCCACCACATTTTCACCTGGCAATTTTTTAACATTCATGGGGAATCATCAAACGGTAAAATACTAAAACAGCACAGGAGTGATCATATACAGTGCTCATAAGGAACAGAGGTCATGCAGAGGTCAGAGTGTGTCTTGAGAGAGAGTGCCTTGACACAGACGTAATCTTTAAATCTGAATTTAAACATGTGAACATGTACTGTTTTGGATGTATATACATGGTTGAGGTCAATAACTCTATAAAAGTGTTTTCTGCAGTCATTGATTGAGACTATCCACAGTAGTCAAACTCTTGCCATTTTTGGTTCTCCCACTATTTAGTGTTTTGTCAGTTTTGATCAAACGTTTAAGACTGCTTTTGACATTTTAATAGCAACAACACACAATATACTTCCCCCTGATTGCAATGAGAGTGAAAGGGAGAGGCATGAGTCTGGAGTCGAAGGCTCACATTGATCACAATGGTCGTACACCAAACCAACCAATGTCCTCTTCACAGGATTCTGGAGACAAGTCCTCCACCTCTTTCTTTGGCATTGGTGCTTTGCAAAATTCCTCTTCTGGAGTCTGGACCACACTAGCCTCGTCCCAGGCCGACGAGAAGAAGCCTCCTATCCCCGTCTCATCCCTCCACAGGGCTCTTCACGTCCCAGCCCAGCTCGCACTCTGCACTGGAGTCTGTCGCTCGATGCCACCACGGCTTCCCTCGTGGCATCGCCCTGTAAGTAAATAAATACTGGCCAGAACCATCGTCTCGGAAGCTGGCCTGGCTAATAGCCATGGTGACCCTATCCCGACATGGCTTCACTCGGTAAACAACAGTGGAGACGCTACTCACAAATGTAGGCAGATGTGTACCTCTGCCCTGCTGTCGATCACACGCGTTGTCTCCTATTGTCGCCGTTCCTGCTGTCGGCGCTGGATCGACACGCTACACGGACCGGTCCAGCTCAAAATGACCCATCGCTCCCCACGATTAGGCAGCAGGTCCTTCTTTTCCCACGCTGGCTTTCCCGCTTACCTCTTCATATCTGGGGCCTCTCTAATCCAGTGATGAGCCAGCTTCCTTTTAATAGGTCCTTTAAACACCTGATAGGCCAGGACACACCCGTGCCTCAGCAGGTGATTGCTATGAGTCAGTTTGCCCCCATGCCCAGTCAGTCCACAGTGGATTAAAACATGTTATTTACAACCACTAAAAAACATGCAACACAAACATTAGAATAAAATCATGCAAATAAAAACCACACTTGCAAATAAACACTAAAATCAGAATAAAACCAAAATAAAAGATAAATACAAATTTCCATTGTGTGACAGAATTAACCATTTTGTCAAGAACATAAAGACCAGTTGTGAACTTTCATTAAACTGAACTTTATTTAATGTGATGTGCTTGGGCAGAGGCACACAGCTCTTCAATGTTTGGCTCAATTTGGGAAAGGCTGAGGCTTAAAAGGCTTAAATCGTTTTCCACACAAAGTCTTGCTCTGTATTTTGTTTTCATGTTTGTTAAAGCAGAGAATCCACTTTTGCATAAGTATGAGGTGACGAATGGCATCAGAGTCTTGACAGCGTGCTTAGCCAGCGCAAGCTGTTCAGTGCACAGTCCTATCCAGAAATCCGCCAGGGTTTTTTGAGCTTATTCAACTTTTAGAGATCCATCTGTGGCGATGTCAATTAGGGGTCACACACTGATAACAAAATAGGCACGGCGGTGAATGGGTGACGTATCCAATCGTTTGACCCGTCCATCTCTTGGAAGTATCTGCATAACTGCAGCTTCTCAAGGTGCATGTTGCATTCGCGCTTTACACTGTGTGATAGTGTGAGATCATTTGAGCACAGAAAATCATGCAGCACGGGAAAGACAGGAACTTCTTTAATATAGCCTCAACTTTATCTTGAATATTGAATATGGTTGCAGAAACGCCTTGTAATCTCAGATTGAGTTCGTTCACATGAGAAAATATATCACACAGATAAGCCAGTAAGGTACGCAAATGTTCAGACAGCTCGAAGGGATGGTTACTGAACTTCATCCCTCAGCTCAAGGAAACGGGTCAGCACTTTCTCTCTTGATAGCCAGTATGTGGCGTAATAAAGTCTCATGCTCGCTGCCCATCTCATAGTACAACGCAGCAAATAAGCGGGAGTTCAGCGGCCTGGCTTTCACAAAGTTAACCATTTTTACAGTGGTGTCCAAAAACAGGACTTCCCTTTGCAGCAAGAGCCTCTCGGTGGATGCTGCAGTGTACTGAAGAGGCATCTGGTGCGACTGCTTACCCAGTCATGACCCGTGCGCCATCAGTGTAGATTCCAACACGTGTCCCACATGAGTCCATGTGTGTTCATGAATGTGTCCAGCTTTTGAAAGATATCTACAGTACTTGTCCTTTCTTCCAGCGGTTTACAGAACAGCGTGTCCTGCTTGATAGTTCCTTCATGAATGTAGCGCACATATACGAGGAGATGCCCCAGGCCAGCCACATCCATGGACTCATCCAGCTGTATTGCATAAACTTTAATGTGGCGTATGCGCTGAAGTAGTTGCTGTAAAACGTTTTCTGACATTGCATTGATGCGCTGTGAGACAGTATTGTTTGATGAGGGCGTGGACTGTATTGTCTTTTTTGCCTTTTCCCCCCAACATTGTCCCTGCCATATCTAAAGCAGCAGAGAGAACGAGGTCCTCTACAATAGTGTGGGGTTTGCTCGTTTTTGACACTCTGTAACTGACCATGTAAGATGCTTGTAGTCTGTTTTTATTGATAGGATCTGGCACTCGAATGCAAGTTTTACTTGTTGAAAGTGATTTTAGCTGTCGCTCAAAATATTCTATTCTCAAATGGGGATGATTTGTCTCTAAATGTCTGCGCAATACTGAAGGTTTTATCGAGTTGTGAGACAATACTTTTGCACAATTAACACATTGTGGTCGGGAAAATCCACCAACATTTATACACGTGAACCCCAGCGAAATATAATTGTCATCATATTTGCGCTTCTCTGATGAGGTTGTGTTGCAGTCCGAGGTGACATGCTTTCTCCCACTTTGACGCTCCGCATCAGATCCTTCGTCACTTTCCACATGACTGTCTCCAGCTATGCTAGCCACTTGGCTAGTAACCGCAGATACATCCGTGCTAGCATCCCAATCTGACAAACACAGTTGTTGAACAAAAACCTGTGCGGTCACTGGCAAATGCATCTTCAGTTGATTTGTTGTAGTGGCCGGTGTCTTGGTGGTAGGGCGTTTTTTTTTTTCTTGTTAACCATTTGTCCATTTCGGCGTTGCACTGAATGCTTGGAGGCAACTTCGACTGTCAGGTGTCTGTCAATTGGGCAAGTCACGCCCATGTATTTTGTCAGTGCAATTTTTTTTGCTGAACACCAGAGGGTGGTATATAGTCATGTATTTAATAGCCACATCGTGATCCCCACTACCAACCCCCATCCTCACATACCCCCTACAGCCACTTGCGTACCCCCGAGGGTACGCGTACCCTAGTTTGGAAACCACTGTCTTAGGGGATGTATCGCAAACTCCGTGAGACATGCTTCGAGGAAAGTAATTCTTATGATGTGACATAAAGGAAAGATGTGTAAATACTTCATGTCATTCTAGGGAATTACACCTTTGTGACGATTTCATCACCTGTTTGAACACTTTTACATGGTTGTGCTATGGGGTGCTGGTATGAAACTCCTTTACAGATTGGTGGCCTTACCCAACATCAGTCCATCCCAGAAAAATAGGCAACATAACATAACATAAACATAAATAAGCAACTGTTCAGATAGCTACTCAAGATAACTAATCAAATAAAACCCAGACTCATGTCTCCTCATGATGTGCAGCAACTAGAAGGAGAGAAGATCAATACAGTTAAGTGGCATTTTCTTTAACATGCCCATTTAAACTAACATTGTGACACAATACAGAAGGGACAATAAAGATTTTATTGTCCCTGTTTGTTTCAGATGTTTAATTTAAAGCTCCATTAATCTTATCATAACAAAAGAGAAAAAAATGCAAAATTCACATTAGTTACTGCTTTACTTGATGTCATGTGTATGTGATCTTAATAGTACCGTCACATTTGTTGGGTTATTATTTGTAGTAGACTTATTAAATGACAGCATTTGAACTTCAGCTCAGTATATTTGCTTCGATGTATAGCGTTGCCTTGTCTGCCCTGTGTGTCATTATTTCCTTTTTACGCTGTGAGTCTTGTGACGGAGTTACACCATCACAGACTGCAGACAGCCAACCTGGGCGCATGCACGCACAAGCGCAATTAGATTCCACGCGCTTCGCACTGTGCTATTGTGGCTGTGCATCGTTAAGCCAACCGGTCAGATAAACAGGAAGGGGTGACAGCTAATATTTATATTGAGCGGTACAGGGGGCGGCCAGCTTATATTGTCACTTACCTTTAATAAAAGCCGGTCACGCAGTCTCCCTGTGATCGCCGATTACTAGAGCAGCTGGGCAAGCCGAGGGTACAGTGTTTTGAGGTTTAAATAGTGGGTTCGTCACGTGAACTGCATTATTTTTTGTTTGGTTTTTCTCTTATTATGAGACACTGTAGTTTGCTTGAAAGTAGTCAAAATGCAATTGTGAGAAAATATGGCTGGAAATGCTGCGATAGACTGGCAACCTGTCCAGGATGTACCCTCGCCCTAAGACAGCTGGGATAGGCTCCAGCGCCCCCCGCGACCCTGAAAAAGTATAAGCGGAAGTGAATGGATGGATGGATGGAAATGAGCAGAGAAAAAATATTGTTTTGTGAAGGAAATTGAATGAATATTATGCCTAGTGGGAGGGGCAATGGAGCATAAAGGGAGGCTTTGGGGTCTACCTGGTGGTCTGTGAGATGGTTACAGCGAGGGTAACGTGTTGGCTGGTTCAGCCACTTGAGCGCTGTAAAGTTATTTGTGGTTTTCTTTGTGTAAATAATCCTTTGTGCACTTGGGAGGCCGGCATGATAAATGTGCACACTCCAAACTCTTCCTGATCTATATCTGTTCAGGAGAAGTTTATGAGAGGACCTCATGACAGTCATCTCTGATCATTTATCCAGTACCTGAATTATATCAAAACATTATGAGATTTGCTGACTGTGCATCCTATCTAAGTACAGTGAATGCATGTTCAAAATACCAGTTTGAGATGATCTAAAATATGTAACAAGACACATTATCCTGCTGGAGGCGTCATCAGAAGATGTCCATGCCGACCTGGTGTACATGTCCATAAAGTGGTAACACCACTACCACCAACCCGAACCACTGATACAAGGCAAGATACATCTGTGTTTTAATGTTCTTCAAATTCTGACCCTACCTTCTGATTGTTGCAGCAGAAATCAAGATTCTTCAGACCAGGCAACGTTATCCAGTCTCTATTTTACAATCGTAGTGAGTCCATGTGAATCGTCACCTCAATTTTACGGCTTTAGGAGTGGCAGCCACTGTGGTGTTCTCCAGCTGTATCTCATCTACTTGAAGCATTGATGTATTGTTGGTTCAAAAATGCACTTTAGTATACCTTGGTTGTTATAAATAACAAACTATTTGAGTTACTGTTTCCTTCCTGTAAAGCTGTAAAGAGAAGAATGTGTAGAAAGTAGAGCACCGATTTCAAGTACCGAGACCATGTCTCTGACTCAGAGTCTGACCATGTCTACATAGCTAAAGGCACGGAGTTGTTACTATGTGAAAGGCAGATCAGACATGTCTTTAATAAAGCAGCTGAACAGTCGTACCTAATAAACTGACTGGTGGGTGGAATCATCTACAAACCAGGTTACAAGTTATCACTGGGGTTAATATTTAACATACATCACAGATCATGCGCTACTTCAAGGATAAATGCACTTTGTGTTTGTAATTTGTATGCAGTTTGTAGTTTCATTGTTCGAGTTTTAATTGACATCTGTCACTGTAGTGCTTCTTTGCTAAAGGTATATACGTATGTGTGTGTAACATCTGCAAGAGATACTGGAGAAAGCATGAATTTCAATCAGTGGATAAAAATTATTCTATTGTTTGTGTCTGCTGAAGTGCTGCAAAGCACATTAGTGAAAAAGCCAGAGAGCTTCTATGTCACTTGGTTTTTGTGTCCAGTTAAAGTGATAGAGTAGCTCAAGTGTGTGTTTTTGTTTTCTTGGTGACCAACCCAGCTACAGTTAATCCCATGGGATTTCAACTTAATGAACATCATTGATTTCTTTCATTGATTTGTGTTGAGAGTTAGCAACAAGGCTGAACGAGGTGTTTTGACACTAGAAAATGTGTGTTATTGCAGAACCGTGGCCTGTAAGTTTATGTGCAATACTGCACAGACAACATGTTTTCTTCTTATACACGTAGACCAGATTCACCTGAAAGATACTGGCTAAAAAATGTGCCCTACTGTGAATGACATTGCTGTTTAACATGCCCTTTACTTTATCTGTTCAAAAAATGTATTGCTTAAACAAAAGGTCATTTGTTGGAGATGGTATGCAGAATGACCTCCCAGAATATACATAAGCAGAGATAAGGGTATTAAGGGTTAGTGTATTTGCAATGCAGTGACACCTTTAAAATGGTGTCAGAGCACCGTTATGTCCCATCGTCCACCTGCTCAGAAAATACAATGACTAGAGGCTGCAGCTCAGAGTGCCAAAGCTGTGACTAACCAGTAACACTACTAGCCCAGACAATAAGCTCCGTGCTCCTGAGGGAGTCACCGTGATGTTGCAAGTTTCACTTTAATATTTTTGTTGGATTCTGTTGCTTACACAGTACAGAGGGAGGTAGGTGGGTGTGCAAAAGGGGAGCTTGAAACTGTCCTCAAAAGATACACCAAAATAAATGACCAACACCAAGTAGAACAGAGGGCATGCTGCCCACAGAGTCAGTGTTTCCGCATTGTAACCACAATACCCTGCAATGAATATCAACGGAAGATATAAGGGCTGCCTTTACTAGAGCTAGTAAAGAGATGCTCACTAACGCCTCAAGAATATTGAATTGCCTTGCTTTGTTTTCCACGCTCTTATCGGCATTACAAATCCGCCTATTTTATTTAAGCAAAATTAATATAACGATTAAATATAATAAGTAGTATACCCTTACGATGTTAATGCACACAGAAATCTTGCTTTTGAGGAGTTTACATGTTGAAATTGAGCAGCTTTGAATTTC
Organism: Pelvicachromis taeniatus; assembly: GCA_015108175.1. Classification (NCBI taxonomy): domain Eukaryota; kingdom Metazoa; phylum Chordata; class Actinopteri; order Cichliformes; family Cichlidae; genus Pelvicachromis; species Pelvicachromis taeniatus. Next base: position 11,228 of record VURO01016421.1, read on the forward strand.
TTACCATGTACTTGACATCTATTATCATCACTCAGAGAAATTAAAAACTATATTTTTTCTCTGCTGATGTAGTTGTGTAACAATGGTCATTTATGTCTCTTTCTCAAGCAGGTTATTCCATCACCACTGATGCACTGACATGACAGTGTGTACCAAGTTGTACCTGACACTGTTCTTCTGATGAATGCAGTGGTTGACCATGTAGCACAGATATCAATGGTACCTTTTAGTTGTAAAAGCAGAGTCTTATATAAATCATGATATCGATCTGTCAGTCCCAAAAAAAACATCATGTTTCATACTGCATCCTGTAGTTTGTGGTTATAAGGCTATAATCTGCAGACAAAATGCTCTCTTGACACTAGAGAGAGAGAGACTGCACCTTTTAGCACCAAGAGGCTCAGGGGAACCGATTTTTAGCATCTCTTTTTATTTGTTTTCTTTTCTTTTCCCTGCTACTTGTGTCTTCTTCACTGAGTTAGAAGTGTAAGTTAAATAAAACGAAGCACATTATCGCTGCCACATCAACACAAGGTATCAGTTCAAAAGAAATATATCAATATGTCATTTTAAGTTACCATGCAAAGACTTTTTTTCTGAACAGCAGATGCATTTTACAAAAGACTTCTAAAACATGCTGTAGTCACAGGTGAAAGGGACTCTGATATGGCCAGCTTAATCACCTCTATTGCATCACAGCACAAGGTACAGACCTACCATTAGATATATGGTAGTGGATTGTGGGGAAGAGAAAAACTGCAGTCTTTTGGGGACTTTTTTGGTATTGTGCTTCTTTCCATTTTCATTCTTACAGCTGAATTTGAAGCTGTAAAAATTTGAACGATAGCAATGGCACTAAATTGTATTGTAATTTCCTGGAGTGTCTATTCACAAAGTGTTCTTTGAAACAGCATCCATAACTTCTTATTTTTTAAGTGTGCTGTACTTACTGATTACTGATATAATAACACATGGCAATGATTTGCATATCTCATAAACCCATGTTTGATTCACAGTAGAACATAGAAAACACATTAAATATTTGAAATGAGGAAATTTGAATTTTAAGAAAAAGAAAAATCCTGTTTTAAAGAAAAGCATCGTAAAGAGGCAGCGTTTCTCAGACATGAAAATTGACAGAGGTTCAACAGTTGTGGAATAATTTCAGAATAATAAAATTCAGTAAACTGACTCACATAATCATTCTCATGAAAATATTCTGAGAATCTGAAGAAATCTCTGTGCACAAGGGGCAAGGCTTAAAATCAATACTGGATGCTTGTTATTTTTTCGCCCTCAGGCAGCAATTCATAAAGTGCATGCATGATTCTGTCATGGAAATCTTTGCACAGGCTCAGGAACGCTTCCAGAAATCGCCGTCTGTGAATACAGTACATTGTGCTATCCACAAATTCAGGTTAAAAATCTGTTGTGTGAAGAAGAAGCCATATGTGAACATCATCCAGAAACACCACCACATTCAAAATGGACTGAGACACAGTGTAAAACTCTTCTGTGGTCAGGAATGTGAAATTTCTGGAAAACATGGACACTGCATCCTCCTAAGCTAAAGAGGAAAAACACTACCTAACTCATTAGCAGCGTTCACATAAAAAAAAACTACAGCATATGGGGAGTGCATCAGTGCCTGTGGAACTGATAGCTTGCAGATCTGCAACGGCATATTCACTGGTGAAAAGGACTATTGAGCATTCAACATCAGAAAAGAACAGGGGAAATATTCCTCTCCTAGAAGTCCAGCAACTGGTCTTCTCAGTTCCCACATGAGGCAGTCTAATAGCGAACAAATCAATCACAAGGATATTTTTGGCACAACACCCTCTTTGAGTCCGATTTCACCCTCAACCACTCACTACCCAGTTGGAGAATAGATCTTTTTCTCTAGCGAATGGAGATTACCTACCAGTACCTCGGCCTGTGTGACTGCATGCGACCTTATCTGCATGTAACCAAAGCCCAAATGCACAAATGTGTTTTGTCACTACAGCTTGGAATAAAACCGGACTACAAATAGAAACCAGAAACTTAGTACTATCAGAAATTTTGTTCCTTCACTAAATATTTTTCTCAAATTCAAACCCAGATATATATTTATAATGTTTGAGTTATTTTAAATCTCAAATGTGCCATGAAAGAAAGGGAAGCTTGAGTATCACAGCAGCAGTAATGGGCAAAGAATAGATATAGTGCAGCAGAAGGAGCAGGATAGCTACAGTAGGGTAGGAAAGTCTAAAGCTTAGTTTAGTACTTTGGAAATTTTAGAATAGGAAACATTTCTGTTCTGTTTCATGTACTGAAGACATGAAACTTTTCAGCAGACCGTCAATAGAAAATGCACTTTAAGGCTCTGTGAATAGTATGATGGAGTTTACTTAAGTCTTTTGCATGGACATGATCAAAAGCAAAAATTCAGAATCTATCTGGCCACCATTAGCAGAGTTAAATACGCTGTTTAAATCCCCAGTGCTCATGTGTTTGAGTGTCTCTTATGAGAATGTCAGACTCACAGAGAGCAGAATGTAGCATCCATGATCTTCAAGATGGAATCACTCAAAAGGAACAGTGGGCATAAGCACACAGCTCAGCGCTATATGGGCTGACTGCAGCCGAAAATTGGCAAGTGACCCCTGAGACAGGTCAGTCCCAATTCACAGACAGCAAATCGTGTGGAAGGCATTGATTAATGGGGAAGACACATCTCGTTATGGTCTTGTGGTGTCATCCTCTGCCTCCTCCTCACTATTCCCAACCCTCTTTTACTGCTGAAATCAGACTAGTGGCTAAACAGTTCAATAACTGATCTTATCCTATAATTAATTGCACCACTCAGGTCTGACGCTCTGGTCTAATTTGTGAACAAGTGTAAGGTTATATTATTATGGAATTAGGATAGGCCACTTACAGTTAACAAAATTAATTATAGGACTAGTCTGTTATGTAAAAGGATAATACGATGGATAT
>VURO01016422.1:7121-23617 GCA_015108175.1 Pelvicachromis taeniatus
GGAAGGGGGGCGAAAATCAACGAGAAGGCCATATTTTGGCAATTTCAAATACAGGTTTTTGCCTCATTGTTTTATGTCAAACAAGCTGTCAGAGCTGTCGAGCGTTGCTCAAGCTGGGTCATAATTTCACTCCTATTCCATCATGGGTTTTGCTTTCATGCCAGCAATCGTTTTGCAAGGATGGGTGAACTTGCTGAAAATAAAAGTTTTCTTACCAAATTATACCATTTCAGAGGATTCAGTCATCTGCATCATTGAAATGTTGCTCACTGAATATCATGAAGGAAATAAACCCCAAACCTCAGATCACATGAACGAGCTGTCATCTGTATTCCTCTACGGAAGGAGTCACGCTTCCTACAGTTGTGTGCATGCTGCTGTGAAATCGCTTGTTTTTTCATTTTTATTTCATTGTATCTACAGCGCCTTCCTGATCTTATAGGACACACAACACACTTTATGTTCAGTTGACCCAGAGTGAATAAAGCATGCACTCTGTCGTATTGTCTGACCCCAGATATGTTGGCGCTTCAGCTTGATGATGTTTCTATTGCTCAGCTCTGTTCCTTATTTCTCTCTTGCCTCCATCCCCATTTTATTTGAAGTGGATGACTGCTTTTAGCCTCACTTAATCCGCTTTGTGTGTGTGTGTGTGTGTGAGAGTGAAGTCTTAAGGAGTTGTGTTGCTTTACGATGCCCAATCATACTAGGAAAATGTCAAAATATTAAAATGCAGATTCAATTTTGAGCTATATATGCTTTTTATCTTCATTTCAGATATTACACTAACATCACAATAACAAGCATACAGTTTGTTTCTAATCATTCTTATCTTTTATATCATCGTCTGCACTTTCCACCTTCTCCTGCCCCTTCGTGATCTGCTTACATATGATCTGATGTGATCTGATGTCATGCATGTCACCGAACAGTGGTGAAAAGCCAGTGAGAAGTCATTGGTTACCGTATATCTTCCAATTGTAGCCCGGGCGCTTATTCAAAAAATTGTCTGGCTGGCCCGGCGTTTAAAAGAGACCAGCGGTTGTTGGAGACCGGCTCTTATTTCCTTCTCAGACGGAATTGTTGCGGAAGTGAGAGGGAAAGCGGACCCAGGCGCGGTTTTTAGACTGAGGTGAAAAGACGGTGTGTTTATTTACAGTGCTCAAAAACGTATTCCAACAGTTCACAAATAATGCAGTTCCCAATTGTGCTCCTCCTTTGCTCCTGAGTGTCTCCTTGTCTGTGGGAACCCAGTGCACGAGTGGTGCTCCCCAAAACTTCTCTCCGCCCGACTCTCCTCGAGAGGAAGTAAAAGACCAGAAAATCACAGTTAGCAGGTTCGCTAGCCGACAGTTCCAGTTCAGTGTAATAATCCCACTTCGATGGTCGCTGCATCCAGCTTAAATGCTGCTGGTCGTAGATGACGGCTGTTTGGAAACAGCTGGCTGAGTGATGATACGCGGGAGGACCGACGACAGCGTGGCGGGGATTTTTTTGGGGTTTGTTTTTTTGAGCGACGTTCCAGTCACACTCCATACCAGTTGGTGGCAGTAATGCACCATTCAGTTGTTTGCCAACCGCCAATAACATTTAAAACAAAGAAGAAGACACCGCAGACCGACTTTCGGGTCGAAGGTCGCCCGGCTGCTATTTGCGTGACATGTTTTCAAACCCGGCGCTTATTAAAAACAGGCGTTTAAAAGAGACAGGAGGTTATTGGAGGATATACGGTATATCAGTTTTAGAAACAGAGTTCACAATAGTGAAATCATGTTACCTTTGTCACTTTCGGAATTATTTATTTTATCATGTTTTAAATTATTTTACTCATATTTTTCACTAATGTCTTCTACTCCTATCCTAATGCTATCATTTCCACAGTCAGCCTCATTATCTGCCCGTTCGCTGTGTTGTCTTTTTAAGCCGGTCTTTCTTTTTCTTTTTTTTTTCTTCTTCTTTTTCTTTTTTTCTAGCAAATCCCGAAGTGTTAGCACTCTGTGTTGCATTATTGCTCCATTGAGATCTAATGAGAATAGCAGGTGGATAAACTAATCACTGGTTTATTAGTTTTTCTCTGCTGATTACACTCTTTCTCTCTCACACACAAACGTGCTGCACACACTGAAATATTAACATGCAAACGTATACAGTGCCCAAGGAGGATTTAGTCACCTTGAGGTGAACTGTAGGGTAAGTTCAGAAATAGATTCAACATTCTTTATTTGTCACATGCACAGTTATATGAATGCAACACGCAGTGAAATGTGTCCTGAAACGCTCCTCGGCCGTGCAAAAAGAAGTACATTATATACAATAAGTGAATTATATATTTAAAAAAAGAGGACATTATACGCGGTAAGTGATTAACCAGTAATGTTGTGATAAGAGCTAAAATAAAATAACATTGTATTTCATTTCTTTATATTTCTCTTTAAAGTTTTTTTTAATTTATTTTTAAAGTAGTTCTCATCAATAGTTCTCCAGACTTTCTGAAGATCCTTCAGAGTTTTCATTGAACATTGGCTGCTTTTTCACTCATTTTCAGTCTGGTCCTCATACCTGACCATTCTCAGACGAACAAAAGGCAGCCTACATCCAAAGTCGTGCAATGTCCTTGAAGTCTAAAGAAATAGTTCTGAAGACTACTTAAAAGAAAACAAGAAATCTCGCAGACAAACAGTTCAGACTATACCGAAAAATAAAGACAGTTATACCAAACAAGACTTTCAGACTTGTTAAAATTGTACAAACTTTGTTTTTTTTTCTTCTCATATTCTCAATTTTCATGCAAGTTTTCAGATGTTTCGATAAAGTTCTATTTCCCATTTTCCAACCCAACTTTCGGGGTATTTTCAGCTTTTTCATGTGACTATAATGATTGTGTGTAACTCAAAATTGTGCACAAACACTTCCAATATAGAAGACTGAAGCCACTGCAGCACTTCCAATTTCCACTTTATATTTTGTCACTCTCTAGGCTTTTAGTTCAGATTTAACTTCGCCTCACAACCAACAGAGAACGTATTCAAAAACTGAGTGATAAGAGAAAGTAGACAGAGGGAAAGAAACACGAGATGTTTAAGTACTGATGTAAATGTAGAGTGTGTGTGGGTGGTTTGAAGGATGCACATGCTTGTGTGTTTCTGTAACATCGAGAGAAATTACAGACAGAAGAATTTGTGTGCGTGCTTCTGAGTGGATCTGCCACTTGTTTAATGTCAGGGCAGGTCTCCGACCTCCACAGTAAGTGTCCGCTTGTGTTACGTGAATCTGGTAGTGGAAGAATGCATATACACACCCACCTTTTTCTCTCTCACACAGCACAGTTGCGTGTCATGACTTTAGAGGGCATTGCATTGAATCACATTCATATCCTGTAGACTTAGAGTAACGGCAACAACACCTATTATCTGACTGACCCCAGCCTTCTGTGAACGTAACCTTTTAAACTAACTTCTAAATGTAATGACTCGCATACTGTCGTCCTCGTAACGTGACCGTGCAAACAAACATTTCTGTGTCCACACACACACACGTACAGACACATAACAAAGATGGTCTCACAGGTAAATCAACACCCATTTAAATATATTGTTAATATTTAGTTTGACCTTAGTGTGATCGCTACATGGCAAAATGGTATTGGATAATTTGTGGCTGGTTAACAAACACAGACATATGAACTGACACTGTGACACCTTCATTAGCGATAAGGCATGAAGGTACATTTGTTGGACATGCACACACACTCGCACATCTGCACGGACGCGCATCCTCATTAGCATCGTGGTAAAAAATAGTCCACCCATCCTGTTTGTTATTCAGTGGCAAGAGTGTGATTGCAAATCAGGAGACAGGTTTTTTTTTTTCCAGCAGGCTCTTGTTCGTCCACCAGCTTAATCTTGTGCCTACACTTTGAATCTCTGAGTATCGTGGATGGGGATTTGATTGGTCAATTTTGTTCACTTTTGCTTGTATCACGGCAGAAGTTGGAGTGGCAGTTCTCAGTGTTATCAGACATAATTGCAGTGCAGTCTGTTGACAGTTGGTCACTGATATCAACCTTTTCATCAATCTGTAAAACAGAGAAAAAGAAAAACAACAATGCGGTCTAAAGAAGGCTCAGTTTGCTCACCTTAAATCAGGGTACTCAAACTAATCACACAGAAACTTTAATCAGCTTTAATGGGGTTTAATGATGATGTTCAGAGTAGTACACTGACCTTTGAAGAGGTGGAAGCGAACAGATAATCTTTCTGTAGAGCTTGGTAAATTAGTACAAACAGTACAAATGGTGAAGAGTGATATTGCAAATCAGCCACTGCAGGTCCAAGCAGGAGGGGGGAAAAAAAAACACATTAAAACAAATAATCTATGATCATTTTTAATATGTTTGCTTATGTAAAAACGCGCAGACACACTTGAAATAGCACTGTGTTACAATGGTATACTGTTTATTAATGATGAGTATGATCACTCTTGTATCACCATGTTGACTGGCACCATATTAGCTTTTTGAAACAATTTGTGATGAGTGAAATGTGCGAATCTGACTGAGAAATAATAATAATAAGACACTACTCATATACCGTAGCTTGCCAATTATAAGGTAAAACTTACATAACCTTACTGTAAACAACACTCTGCTTTATTGTCCCCTTTGACTGTAATTAGAAGCACGATTTAAAAATAACTAAGACCAGTGTCTTGTTTTTGTGTGTTTGCTTGTAACCAAACAATCATACTCTACTGACCATTAGAAAAAAACGCAGCTGTAACACGCCTAATGTTCTAACTACTTCCATCTTTTACTTACAGTCTGTGGTTACATTGTATATCACTGTACAACAATATCATTATCCGACTGGAGAAGTGTCATGAGGGTATCAGATTAAGGCTGACTCCCGGTTTGGATACAGTACAATACACAGCTCAATCTTAATGAGCGTGGTGTGATACAGTGTAATGGTCTAGGTCACCTCAGCATCTATTGGCCCATTTAATGAATGTTTGACTGAGAGTGTGTTTCACTGGTCTATTGTTTGGCTGTGTAAACATCCAGTAATTGCACTCTGCGACGGGGGAATAGTACCACCGGGCTGAAAATTACCGATCAGCAAATGTGGGATAATGGCCGTGTGAATGTGTGTATTTTTTTCCTCTTTGTAGCGATGCAGGAGCGTCTGTTTGTGTATTCAAAGACACACAAACATACGCTCTTTCATATCACATGCATGTGCTATCTGCGCGCGTGTACACTTGTGTGGTTATGTCTCGCGTGCATTGATGTTTACGCGCATGTGAGCGCTCCCCTTTGTTCACTTACAGTGCGTGTATAATCCGCTGTGCACGCGCACGTGTTCACGCCCTTTTCGGGGCGTGTAAATAAATGAACACCTGTCTGTCAGCGTAATGCCCCATTCGATTATGCCTCCGATTCTGTGTGTTCAGCTAATTGCAAAAGACTTGTGCTGGCGTTTGTGTTTTCCTTACCCTGGCAAATCGCTCGGTGGCCCTGCACGCTAATGTTCCCCTTCAAACACATACCTGCGAGCACACACTCGCTCCCAGTTGACATTTTCTACATTTTAATTTTCAAGTGGCCATACTTATCCAGATCAAATTACAGAAAGAGAGCAAAGTGTCGAAAAGCTGTACTATTGTCATCGGCTCTAAATTAGGGACTTTTTTAACCATGCAGCAGAAATGTTCAGTGGACAGCGATACACTGAAAGAATACAGAAAATAAACACCATCCTTCTTACTGTATCTGAATGCTCATTCGATACAGTTCTTATGTAAGAATTATAGATGAAGTTAGCTGTCTAATCATTAAGGATTTTGATGCCAATTTTGGGGTTTTTTTTGTCATTTCAACAGCTTTGTGTTAATTACTGTAAGATTACTTAGTCTCTACAGACTCTTAATCTTACTTTTTGCTATTCTAAGTGTACATTTTATTTTTGAATCTGTGTTTTGTTAGTTGCAAACTATTCATTCGTCACTGGCTCTTTTCCCATCATCATTTGTTTCTCGCTTCCATGCGAGGTGAGCTGGTCTCACTCACCAATGCTCATTCTTCTTACTTAATTCTTTGCTCAGTCCTTATTCAACCTCCTGAGCCCCAGACTCTCAGCTGGAAGATGCCGTAGAGAAAGCATATTGATTTTTTTTTTCTTGTCACCTGATGGTTGCCGCATGAAACAAAGAAAGAAAAAGAAAAAACTCCAGACGGAGAGAAGACAGTGATACACAGGTGTGGTGTTATGTGGAGACAAAGGGGAAAAGCACACATAGCTCCAACTGTAGAGATGAGCTGGAGAAAAGTAGTAATCGTTTCATTCTTGCGTCCATATTTATTATTATCTGCATTGGATTGTGTTGTTGTCATTCATGGCCTCCTATTTTGTGCTCCTGTCTCCATTTCTTCCTGTCTTTGTTTGGAATTAATGGCTCGCTTTTTCTGTTATCATGAATAGAGGTGAAATGTGATTACGAGAGCCATTTCCATTTGCCCATCAGTAACCGAGGAGCAGAAGGCAAGAAGTAGAGGGACGGTTTTTATTGTAGCTGACTCACAGCAGATTTTTTTTTTTTTGGTTCTGTTTGTTTCTGCATTGGCTTCATTTTAGGCTCAGTCCATCTATCTCTATCCATTCATTTGTCAGCTCAGCTGTTATGGGCTTCAACCTTTCTCTTCCCCCACCTTTCATTGATCCCATTTGCTGGAGCTGGAGCTTTTGTTTGGTTTTTTTTTTTTTTTTCCAGGTCTACACAGAGAATTTTTTAGCAGACGAGAAGAACGTGGGCAAAACACATTACACTGCCTAGAGCCATTACAGGCCAAGGGAGAACGCAAGCGTTTTGATTCTGTAGAAAGTGCAGTGGTTTTAGAAGGTCTGTGTCAACTGCTCCTAAGGCCACGTGGTCTTTTATGGTATGTTTTTTTTTTTATTGATTTTTATTGCCTTACTAGAAAATCCACACACAGATATGGGTTTCATGTGGTTACTGTAGGGCTGTTTCAATCGAGATAAAATTATTTTTGTGGAGATTTTGTACGATTGTATGCCACTTTTGGACATGTTTGTACATGTCATGTGATTCACATGTTGTTTCTTTTTTCAATTTCTGTTGTCATGTACTGTCTATCTTCCAATAGTAGCCCGGGCGTTTATTCAAAAAATTATCTGGCCGGCCCGGCGTTTAAAAGAGACCGGCAGTTGTTGGAGACCGGCTCTTATTTCCTTCTCAGGCGGAATTGTTGCAGAAGTGAGAGGGAAAGAGGACCCAGGTGTGGTTTTTAGACTGAGGTGAAAGGACTGCGTTTGCTTACAGCGCTCCAAAACGTATTCCAACAGTTCACAAATAATGCAGTTCCCAATTGTGCTCCTCCTTTGCTCACAAGTGTCTCCTTGTCTGTGGTAGCCCAGTGTACGAGTGGTGCTCCCCGAAACTTCTCTCCGCCCGACTCTCCAGGAGAGGAAGTAAAAGAGCAGAAAATCACAGCTAGCAGGTTCGCTAGCCGACATTTCCAGTTCAGTGTAATAATCCCACGTCGACGGTCGCTGCATCCAGCTTAAATGCTTCTGGTCGTAGATGACAGCTGATTGGAAACAGCTGGCCGAGTGATGAGACGCGGGAGGACCGATGACAGCGCGGAGGGACTTCCGGGTTGAAGGTCGCCCGGCTACTATTGGAGACCGGCGTCTATTTGTCGTGATGTGTTTTCAAACCGCCGTTTATTAGAAACCGGTGTTTAAAAGAGACAGGCTACCAATGGAATATATACGGTATTCTAATAATAATGAACAACAAAGAAGAAACCAATTATAATGAGTTGGATCATTTCATGGATGTAACATACATATATTGATTCCTCATTTAAATTAAAGGGGAATAGGCGCACCCTAATGATCCTAATACGTGCAGCTGATAGCGGTAAAAGCACCGCACATCCTGTTTGAAAGTTCCTGTTTCTGTTGGACGAGGACAAGGGCATCCCGAAACTTTCCCACGTGTTTCTAGCTTACCTCTCGATTAAGGGACGTTTCCAGGGTGACTCCACACAGAGTCACGCTCATTATGAATCGGACCATATGCTCAGCCCAAGAGTCAGCACAGGTGTGTGTGGCAATCAGCGATCATGCTGCATGCTGCTGGGAACAAGAAAGAAAAAACGTCAAAGCAAAAAGTAACACTTGAGCTTTGTTCACATTTGATTAACTCGTTAACGTTAAACAAACAAACAGAAAACCGACTTGAACCTGCCGTCTAAACAGTCCACACTGTAGGAAAATAAAATCTGGTCAGTAAATGTAATCTGGACAACGTGACGTTGTCGCACAATTTTGTTCTAATGTCTTTTGTTTGTCTGACGCATATTTCAGGTCAGTCATCTTAAAAGGATCTAAACAAGCTAAAGTTTAATTTGACTATGATGATTTAACCTATTGAAGTAAACATTAGGTTGATATAAATCCGTTTACCCCATAAATTATTGCTCTAGTTTAGCAGCGCCACCTTTTGCACATGAGACGAATCGTCCTCCGTGGTTGTGTGTACCAAAGAGAAACATAAATGTAACGTTGCAGCATTTGTCAGTAGTTCACGTCAGCAGTGCTGGCTATTTTCCCTGGATAGCATCTTAATTAAGTTGCACTTAATTAAAGGGACCTGCCATTGAACTAAGAGCCACTGTTTGTGCATCTGTCACATGCAGCCTATTCGGGCATCTGTTTGTCTATTGAACTGCTAAAGTCTTTTTTTTTTTTTCATTTACCTTGGGTAGCACACTCTATGCTGAGGAGCATTGTAACACAAACAGATTGATGCAAAATGCATAAAAGCACTGCACTCAGTTCAGTTCTGAAGGACAATAATACTTACTCACGCTGAAGTATCTACATGTTTTTCCACTCCTTTAGGCTCGTGACAGCCACTGGCAGTCAACAGGAAAACATTCAAATGAAAAAGAACAGGAAGAAGACAGTCTGGTTGACTAAGATGCTAAAATAATTTGATCGTCAATATTGAAGAGAATACCATTTGCTCCCCAAACCGATAGCCAACCTTATTCAGGTTCTTCATAGTAACTGCTTTTTCTTTCTACTCTCTCTCTCCTACACTGCCCCTCCCTCTGCCCTCCCTCTGTCTTAACACAGTGATGAAGATTGATGTTCAGGTCCTAATTAGCATCTGCTTTAGTATGCACACTGCCAGTTTGTCCATTCCTGACCCTCCAATCAGTTACCAGACATGACAGGCCTTGTCCAATCAGATTAAGGCCAGCGGGACAGACTTCCTGTGTGGAGCTGTCACTCTAGATGCACTGTGGGCACCGCTGATGGATGTGATTTGAGCTAGGAGACCCAAATCATTTCAAAATTGTGTAAAACATCATGCATGGTATGAGGCTGTGCAGACAGATGAATAAGATTAACTACAACGCCACGACGGTGTGCCGCACATGCCCTTAAATGGGATGGAAGTGTTAATAAATGACAGTGACACGATGTGACAGCTTGTTGATCTTAAACCATAAACACTTTAGTTTTAGTTGAATTTGCAACACTTTTGAAAACAGGTGCAAGGCGCTGAATGTGTTTCAATATTGCAACCGTCAATTTCTCCAACTCATCTATTTCCTCTTGTGTCAACCAATCCGCGTTAAATTCAACATTGTCAAGCATATTGTGTCAGTGTGTGTGTGTGTGTGTGTGTGTGTGTGTGTGTGTGCGCTGTCTATCAATGGCCAAGATGGGATTTCAGAGTGAAGTTCAACTGTCTCATGAGACCTAAACATGAAAAGAGAGAGAGATGAAGAGAGGTTTAAAAAAAGAGAAAGAAATCCTTTGATAGTCCTTGTATTTTCATGTGTTGTACTCTTCTATCACACTTTGCCTCCCTCAAATGTGTGTGTGTGTGTGTGTGTGTGTGTATCAAAGCACTACCATCACACAGCAGTCTTTTCCTTTGTCCCAGTTATATCACTCCGTCTCTGCCTCCCCCCTTCCTTCCCTTGCCACCTGCCTTTTTCACAGTCGTGTCATACTGCTCTCCTGCCATACCTAGTGCTTCCATTGAAAATATTTCACTGCAACACGCCCCCGCATGCCTCAAGAAATGGCAAAGTAACCTCTCTAACCAGGAACATGAAGCTCTGTGCTGCAGCAGTGACACCTAATTTATTCCCCTACCCACCGGTGTGTCATTTCAAAAAAAAGAGCAAAGTCCACAAATTGTTCCGTGTTGCATTTATTACCGCGCGAAGCAAAAAAATGACAATAATAACGTAACATAAAGAATGTGGCACATAAGTGGCAACATCTCAAAAGCTGTGTGGGTATTTAACGCGTCTTTTGCAGTTTTGCTGGTACCGTGTCTTTGATCCGTTTTCACTTTTCCAGGCTGCATTCCCCTCCGTTTCCATCCTGCTGTTTCACATCATTGGCACGATGCCTTGTGGTGCATCTACCAGGGCTATGGCTCTCATTAGCACCTGTGTTGACATGACTGGCATCTCATCTGTTGTTTCCCTTTTTCTCCATCTTTTTTTCTTTTTTTTCTTCCTGTTTCCTGTCAGCTTCCTCTCGTTTGTTGTACTCACAGTTGCCCCCAAATGCTCAGTGTTTCCCCCCCTAACTTTCGCTCCTTATCCTCCTCTTTCTCTTTCACTTCTCTACCGTTCTCCCTTTTGCTCTGTTCCCCTCACTGTCTCTCCCTACCAGGGGTTTTTAATTAATGGCGAGCCATGATGCTTATCTTATCAGCAGATCACTCTGCTTTCTATTAACTACACTGACAGAACTGGGAGGCTGTTGGGGGATAGATGACACACACACTCATGCACATACAGTGACATAGCACATAGTCACATACACATATATGGCGTCACTACACCGAAGTATAGACACAAAAGATATATATGCACTTGCCATTACACTCATGCACACAAACAGACACAGAAGCAACAAGGGCCTCATAAACACACATCATGATGCTATCTTAATCTCGCCACACACCCTTACACACATAAACAAACTGCCCTGATGGTATCTCACTGTGTGATTTAAGGAACGTTGTTTGGGGGTCTCTCCTCCTAAATCCCCTAAATGCCTTGGGAATCCCTCCCTCTTCCTCCTTCTCTCTATCTGTCCTCTACCTCCCTCCTTCAATTCTGCTTTCCAGCTGAATGAACACTTATCATTCTGCAGATAAACAGCCGTCCACGCTGGAGCTTGCTTTATCTTTGAGAGCCATGTTTACTCCCCGTGAATGCTCTGCTTTCCACAGATGTTTCATAGACTGCATTCACTTGATCCGACAGAGATGAGCGCTGTGTCGAGGCTTCATTTTCTGCTGCAAAAACTATGGATGCGCACACACACACACACACACACAATCTTCCACCCCATCAGGTTTAACTCCCCAGGCAGGTCAATTGTCCCGTATTTACCACATTTTCATGTTTGGGTCGGCTGAGCTAGGAGACACAATAAATCAGCAGTTTGCACGATAGCTTGATGGGGATTACGGTGAGACACAGTTTGCCACAGAACAGTAAGCATGAAGGCGGGAACAACAAAATCAATCCTCAAACATCATGATCGATGGGAGACGCAAAATTTCAACGTAGGTTTTCGTGAGATCGCATTGAGAGTTGGCAGTTTTCTGAAAGCACAAAGAGAAAGAAGCAGCAGAGAAACGGTTTACAAAGTGCTTATCGGAGAAAACATTACAGTGGATTGAGGCGGCACATGCTCGTGCACGAGCGTAGACATATCCAGTCGCCCACACCTACTCGCACGCTCATAATTTCCTCATTTGGGGGGCCATAGCAAAACAATTATCAGAGGGGGATAATACAATAAAGGAGACCATTTCCTGTGTATTACCGAGGGACAAAACATTTATTTCACTTTGTCTAGTGTGTTCATGAGAGTATAAACTTTCAGAGGGGGAAACTGTAGGAAATAACTCAAACTGCAGACAGCAAGCAGGCGGCAGAAACGCTGTGCTGTGCAGTTCCCAACACGTTTTGATTCTTTTTATAAGCTTTCTAAAAATGTCCTGACAGGCATCGGTTCATGGCTCTGCTGAAATCCTCTTTATTTGTATTAACACCTATTTTGTTGCGTCCATGAAAATTTTAAAAATAAGCTGTTGCCCTTCAGCATGACCTTCAACCTGATAATCCCGAGCAAACCTCATATTTGCTGGTTACCTCTCAAAAAATTGTCACACATGGTTGCTATGACAATGCTCCAAAGCATCAATCTGAAAAAAACATTGAAAAGGTTTCAAAGACTCTGTTATTCTAAGGAAATCCAACTTGTCTTTTATTACGCTAAAATGCTAATGCCATTTGTGGTAGATTTTGATCCATTTATTCAACTTTTCATGATTGCCACATGCTTAGCCTTGTGGCCTTATCTTTACTTTCTCTCATTTCCTGCACTTGTGTTGGATGGAGATGACGATATTTCAGCAAATTGGGCATTCAGCAGGTGATCTGTGTCATTTTTGTTCCACTGTGTTGCTTACTTTCGAAAGCCTTCTCCAATTAGAAGTGAGTTTTCTCGTACTGAAAACAGAGCAGAGTGGATTTTGACATTTAAATCTCTCATTCATGCTCTGCGTTTGGATCCATCTGAGTTTCTCTTTATATCCTGCATTAACGTCGACATGCATGGTTGAATATCTGTGGCTGAAGAAAAGTCTCGATTTTATTGGACTACTTTTAGGTAATATTTTTATTTCAGCGGGAAGCTTTGTTAACCTGCTGGAGGAATAAACGTGTCTCTGTATCTCATTCTGCAGAGAGTTTGGATGGAGAGATCCAGAGTTGCCAGAGGTGATCCAGATGTTACAGCACCAGTTCCCATCGGTGCAGTCCAATGCCGCAGCCTACCTACAGCATCTCTGCTTTGGAGACAACAAGATCAAAGCTGAGGTTCGTGTATACGTATATCCTTGTCTGTGTCTATCAGTGTGTCGCGCAGGTTTAGTATTATTTGAGAATTTGATTAAAATCGGTGTTGCAAAGAAGCGAATGAGTGTAACCTTTTTGTTAATGAAAGCCATCAAAATATGTGCATAAAAACACAGGTGAATACTTTGTGACTAGAAGATGCTGTCAAAACTATTCAGAGGAAAGCTTTTGAGAAATGGTGCAGTAGCTAAGCAGTTTCACACTGATGTTCTGCTTGATAAAGCTTGCCACAATCACCATTCTTAAGATGTGCCTTTTACTGACTTGTATTTATTGAGGCAATGAAGCTCAATTAGTCCCAAAGCAGCAGGTTTGCCTCTCAAAACTAATTTTGCAGTGAAGCCCCTTTGAAACACTCCAATAAACCCTTTAATAAAGCTAGTGGCAATCTAAAACAGTGGCATTGGCACATGCAGATGCATTCAAATCTACATCGCTTCCCTCAACAGAGAGAAATTCACACACACACACACACCCCTCCACAGTCTACAGTACCTCAGAATCAATTTACAAGTACACGCGGTTCTGAACATTGACATTTTTTTTTTTAATATATGAAATTAATTTCAGTGGAAACAGTCAATAGCTGCAACTGCAGCCTAATGAAAAGTGATGCCACGTAACTGTAATGCTCATTCATGCACAAATGTAAAGTGATGTGCATCAGCACAATGTGTGCACATATGCAAATCGACATAAAACGACACAAAACAGAAAAATTAATATTAACCTTCTGCAAATCAAAAGCAATTAAACATGTAAACATGCACGCGGCGAATTTTCATTCACATCGACCCACTTACCCACCCACACAAAGACACACACGCAGAGATACAGAAATGCAATCACACTCACATGCAAAAGCATCACACTTGATTCCTCTCCCTTCCCCTCGCCCATGCAGCTCTGAAAGAAACCTAAGTGCTCATGTCTTTTATAATGGGTGCAATTATGCCTGAATAGAAGTGTCCAACAATGGTGAAAAAAAAACATTACATTGACAGTGAATTCTTTGGCCTGGCTTCATCAGCCGGTTTCATTGTCGTGCTTGGGGTCCGAGGCGTGGCTGAACACTGTTTACACAAAAGCAGAATTCAGCCACTACTTTGGATCACATCAAACAAAAAGACACTTGTATTCTCTGCAAACACGAGATACATTTCCACTTTTCCACATGCGCACAATGCACATGACAGCAATGCAGCATGTGAAATATGATGCAATAAGAAACACAGTGAGATGTGCCTTAAGCTGTATTTCTTAAATAGTCTTTAATGAAAAACAAAGTTGATTGACGATCACTAAGCCAGATATGGGACATTAATTTGGTTAAAGATCCATTTGCTATATTGAAGCCAAATAGTGTAATGTTTTTGTACACATCCACACACACACACACATATATGCATATACATATATATAGATATAGATAAATATGATAGCATGGATAGTAGATGACCAGCATCCACACTGACCAGGGAACACCTGGTAGCTCGATGTTATAACATCAGTAGAGGACAGCAAGCTACCATTAAAGCTGGAGATCCAGAGGCTACAGTACAATGGGAAGAATAGTGAGCTGTGTGAACATAATAAACCAAGTCTGATAGAAGAGAGCGGTGTAACTGAACCAGATGATACTCAGCCACCTGCAGTAACAGAAGTAACCATTGACCTGAGGAGCCACCAAACCAAGGGCACAACTCCCCCGGCTCACTGACAACGTCCTATCAGAGGAGATTATTGCAGATGTGAACACTGCTCACCATCCACACTACTCGTATCACTGAAACCAAAGAGCTCATATATACCACTGCCACAGTAATCCTAGAAGGACTTGGGTATATGATGAAGAATGTGTGTGGAAAAGAAGGCTGGAATTTAAAATGAGAAAAGCTCGAAGGATATTAGTTGGTTAAGTGAAGTGTAGAAAAAGGCTTCATGAGAAAAGTATAAGATGTCTGTAACTGAGGCTCTAGAAACTGCCAAATAAATGTTACAGCTCGGGCTGAAGAGATACCGCCAGAGACGCAGGAGCAGAAATATGAGTGGCCCGTTCCAAGGATGCTACTCTTAGTTGCAAGGGAATAATAGGACAGACTAGAATAACAACTAGGACAGACCCGGCAGATGTTCCCCCAGAAGAACATCTGGGGGAAAAAGGCACACATAACACCGGCACCAAGTGGATCCCAGAGCAAGAGCCAGTCAACATCACCAAGGCAGACATCCCTCTATGAGTTGTTGTTGGAGGAATGAAGAACTGGACAGCACCAGGACTGATCCACAACTGCTGGCTGATAAAGAATAACAGCACTCCATGAAAGCCTGGCAGTACAAACTGAAGTAGTCGGATTACTAACAGCAGGTACTCATCTGGACTGGCTAACACAGGGAAGAACAGTCCAACATGGTGCAACACCGTCAAACTACCTGCCTCTCCACAACATGCAAGCCCACTCAGGTATCATAGCGCGTAGATCCTGGAGTGCTTTGCGCTGTACAAGGCTAATAGCACACTAATAATGTTTGTCAGGAACTCGGACTGTGGAAGACCACTGGAGATCAAGGCAACTGTACAAGTCACTATCAAGAGGTGATGCACTGCCCCCAGTGCTCATCACCCACTCATGACCCACAACACCGAAATCACAATATTAGTAATCCACTTTTTCTACATTTTGCCATTATGTGTATTTCAAGTTTCAATCCAAATAGTTTTTTGAACCATACCTTTGTACCTCTGGTTTTGAGCTTGATATTTTTCTGTTTGTGGTTTTAAATAGAACTGGCAGGGCTGCTGCATCCGCCCCTTTCGGGAAAGGTGTGTGAGTGACAGAGAGAAGCAGCCAATAAAAGTTCCTCCAGTAAACTACACCCGTAATGATGCAAACCTGAATGAGACTCTCTTAAATACTTAAATACAGCCAAATTCTCAGTACAGTGTTTGTTTGTAACTTATGTGAATAGAAATTTTAACGCTGAAATGACAGAAATCGAGATTTCGGTTCAGAGTAACCGCTTGGTAAATGTGTTGAGTGTGGAGAACCTCTCCTGGTCCCTCAACACCAGCTCCATAACTAAGAAGACCCAACAGCATCTCCTGCGGAAGCTGAGAAAAGCCCGTCTCCCTCCATCCATTCTCTCACTGCATCACTGTCCCGGATGGTAACTGCACCGCATCAGATCGCAATACCCTACAGCGGATAGT
Organism: Pelvicachromis taeniatus; assembly: GCA_015108175.1. Lineage (NCBI taxonomy): Eukaryota > Metazoa > Chordata > Actinopteri > Cichliformes > Cichlidae > Pelvicachromis > Pelvicachromis taeniatus. The sequence goes on from VURO01016422.1 coordinate 23,327, forward strand.
GAGAGCAGCTGAGAAGATCATTGGAACCCCTTAGCACCTTAGCACCCGCTCCATCCGCAAAGCCACCAACATTGTGGAGGACCCCACACACCCCTCACACACACACTCCCCACCCTGCTGCCTTCTGGAAAGAGGTACCGGAGCATCCGGGCCCTCACTGCCAGACTGCAGAACAGTCTCTTCCCCCAAGCTGTCAGACTCCTGATCACTCAGTGATTGGACTGACACATGCGCACACACACACACACACACACAAAAACATACAAACAAAAAAAAAACAAAACACTTTGT
>VURO01016424.1:4547-23590 GCA_015108175.1 Pelvicachromis taeniatus
TATAAAGTTTAAATTTTTTTTTTTTTTTGGGGGGGGGGAAAAAAAAAAAAAAAAAAAAAAGACAGCTGGGAGCGCGTATGCCTTTTCCAAAAATTGCTAAAAGGTTAAGAAACGAGTGTTTTGTAATACGCCTTTACATGTTTTCCTAGATTAAAAAAAAAAAAGAAAATGCAGAGGTGGGTTTGTTTTTTGAACTTTCATATAATAACATATTTGTAATTTGTCTGACAGCTACTTTGGCTCGAGTTTAATAACACAATCCCACATATGAGAACTAAAGGAAAATAAATTAAGGTAGATTCACTTCAGCTTTTTCATTTTTCATTGAATTTACAAGGAGAGTTTTAATTTTTTACATTATCAGTGATGATTGTAAAATAAATCAATTTAGAAGCCTCAATATTATTTACTGTACTTCTTTTTTTTTATATTAAAATATCTCTTGGTCGGTTTAAATTTTAGTCTCCACACATTAAAAAAAAGAAAGAATTGCCATCCACAGGAAAACAATGTAAACTGCCAGGTTTACATTTACAGAGCAGGGGCGCCCAGCCATATTCACCCCCTGCTTTGGTCCTGCTGCAGTCACGTCCGTGGATGTTACACTACCGACGTCTTTACTGACAGCTCAGACTTAAGACCCAAAGCTACACATCACTATTGACACATTATACAAAATAAGCCTTTGACATAAAATTGCCTCCCCATCATAGACTACTGACACTCTGTTGTTGTGTATCACCGAGGCTGTGTGTGATCATTACTGTGTCCGTGTAACATGACTGTAGCAACAAGTGTCCACTGGCATGTTGGCACCGCGGGATTAGCCGCTTTAGCACTTTAGCACAAAGCTCTTTTACGCACATTGTAACATAAAAGTCACAAAGCACCCGGAAGCGTTTGCTGACACCTTCAACTGTCCAGTTTTATAAAGATAACGTCCGCAAAGCGACATGCTAGGAAGCTAACAAGCTAGCCTAGCTAGCGAACTTCGCAAAACTTCTTTAAATGACAGGCAAACTCGTGTCTGAGGGGCAACTGGGGACTACTACAAACTTTTTCTTTTCAGTTTGTCACTTTCCGAAGACGTTAAAGCAGAAAGGGTCACAGTTTAGAGGAGTTCATTAGCAGTAGCTCAGTTTCAAAAAGTTCACTGTCAGCTAACGCCGTGTCAGTTCTTACCAGGAAGTGGGAGACTGTTGCTAAGCTATTCCTTCTTCACGCTCAGGCTTTTTTATGGCGGTTGTCTTTGTTTTGACTCTCCCTTTCTTGCCAAGGCCGCTGCGAGAAGTGGACTCGGCGGGCCTCTGTTCCTGCGTGGCACTCTGACCGAGCTGAGCTGGAAAGAAAAGGCGCCTGTGCCGCACAGCCAGGCGAGATGTGTACGTGTTTTCGGACAGACTCTCCACTACTAGGCCCCCCTCATCACCACAGTGCTGACCCGTGTGACTGTAATGTAAACAACCCAGCATTCCCGGAGCGCAGGGGCGGGGCGAGTGTCAAAGAGTGAAGGGGAGCTGTCAAATACCGCGAGATTCAAAGGAGAAAGTCAGCAGCTCGTCGCGCTCACTTCGATCCGCTGTTTACGGACAGAGAAGTTTCCTGTTTTGGTGCATTTACCGGCTTTTACTGGCTTTGTCTCGAGCCTTTCACTTTTAATTGCTGCTGAGTGTTTTTTCAAACGCACTTGTAGGCAAGTGGCATCTGGCTATATCGTAGGAAAAACAGGTATGTCTATACCAGGCATCTCAAAAGCTCTGTTTAGTTTAAGGACGTTACATAATACCAAAAATAATTCTGTGTACTCCAAAGTTACAAGGTACGCCTTTAGTGTTGCAAAGTCCATCCATCCATCCACTTCTCCGCTTCTGTGGCTGAACAGGAGAATGCCACACATGCATGGCTTTGGACTGTGTGATGACGTCAGAGAGGTGAAGCGGGCCTGTTGTCCCAGCCTCCCGCGTTTGTCTGGACTTGGACTTTTTTTGTTGTTGTTGTTTTTATTGCTCACAGTCGTTCTGCTTTTCTTTCTGCCACCCACCACTGTTTAAGGACGTCGTTCTTACGCTGCAACAAAACTAAAACATTTGGTATTCCAACTTTGCTCAGAATTTGCATGACAATCTGTTGAGGCAGTGTAAGAAGGTTTAAGTGTGTATGCAAGAGGCAGCCAGGGTGTAGTGAATTCACTGAAGCACACGCATACCTTCGGTAATTTGCTCAGTCTCGCTTGCTATCATTACACATGTGCACAAAACCCGCACGCCTCGTGACACGCACAGAGTCTCTAATTGGGAATATTAAGAGAATTTATTGACAAAAAATGTTGCTGCGGATTGACTTGCGTGGACAGCGAGCGCAACTGGAACTGATCAGCTTACTTTGCTTTGATAAGAGCTTCAGCAGTGATTTCAGACTGACAATTCAAACAGCGCTGATACATAGGAAACACATCTGTCTTCTTCCCATCCCCATTGTTAATAATCAACAAGTTAGGTGGGGCTGTGTTTTTTTTTTCTTCTCCCTACTTCAATCGCCTTTTTGTTAACCTCACTGCAAATATGGAGAAAGGAGAGATGCCTGGAGTGTGGGATTTTTTTTTTTTTCCCCCTTTTTCTTCAACAACAGTTGAAGATTAAAAGAAACGTCTCACAGAAATCTGTCAATTCTGTATGTGAATAATGCTGTGTGGAATTTAATGGCATGAGTTATATTGGGTTTCCTCTACACCCACATTTTCTCTCAATAAGATCAATGCCGCTCAGTGACAGATAGGGATGGTCTTTTGTATCTTCAAATTTCAGGTTTCTAAGGGAATAATTAGATGGATGGATGAAAAGTAATGCATCAGTGTGCGAGGGGAGCTGCACCCCGAGTTCCTGTAGTTCAACACGCATGCCTCCACGTGTTTGGTAGAAAACTGTTTAATAATCGTGTTGGATTTCCATTGTTCTAAAAGTGGCTCTCTGCACTGATGTGGTGCTTTAAACCAATGGCAAACTTTTTGTGTTCTTTTTTTTTTTATTGTTTATTTAACAGAGAGGATTTCCTTTTGATTTGGGGATATTTTTTTTTTAGGAAGGAAAGCATTCTCATCTATTTCGCTCTGTTCCTTTTCAAACTTTCAGGTGTCGCTCGCAGGTAACCAGCATGGAAAAGGTTCTTCCTCCAGGGGAAATGAAGTAGGTTGAATCAGTGAGTTTACAGAGACGCTTTAGACCTTTTACTGTAAGCGTGACATTTAACTCTGATGTGTTCGAACACATGTGCTGAACGAAATTCCCACAAATGAGATGTGATGACAGAGCCTGAGTTTACAAGAATTTGGCCGCAGTCTAAATGGATCTAAATGTAACGATAAAGCCTCAGTGATGGCAATAAAAACAACAACCAGAGTAGTTAGGCCACCCCTCACTTCATTACATCTCTCTGGGAAACACACATGGAAATGCAGTACAGGCAGTGAACAGTGTAAAGCCAAATCAGAGTTTAAACAAAGCCAATATTTGGTATGACTGCTTTTATTCTTCAACTCCTTCACAAAAGCTTTCTTGTCATGTCTGTAAGTAGTCTTCAGGAATGGTTCTCCAGGCTCCTTGAAAGACAGATGATCCCACACAGCAGTGTTGAGGTCTGGGGAGCCCAATCCATGACTGAGAGTGTTGCCTGTTGATGACATCACTCCATAAAACCCACTGCCACTGATTCCCAGCCAGTGCTAGTGTAATTTGGCGTACCTCTGCGTTTTACTAAAAATGGCTTCTTGACCATTTCTGATGAGGCAATCAGAGACGGATCAGCTGATGCCTCTTGCATAGCCTGCGTCAGGTCTCAGCATCAGATACCGTTCATCTGCTGAAGATAGTTTTTCATCCTTTGTCCTCCACGAGTCCAGGTTGCTCACATTTTTTAGAACACACCGCAAAGCAAAATACTATTTAATGTCAAACTGTGGCATTCTGGGGATTTTTCAGAGCACTGAAGAAATTAGAATAAATTATTATTATATTCAGAAGTCAGTGTTAAGTGGCCTAACAAAAAAATAGTCTGAAAGACCTTCATAAGGGACCTGGAGAACTATTGCTCATACCACTTAAAATGTCCTTGAAAGTAAAATATAAGAAATGAGAGGTGGCTCAAGACTTTTGCACAGTACTGTTCTGAATTGATCTATATCCATTTTTTTTTTGTGCAGAGTGGCGGAGCTGAAGTTTCCATAATCCATAATATCTTCTGTATTCTTTAACCCCACCTGGAATTTTCCCACAGCGAGCTCAGAACCACTGGATGAACATCTGTAGCATTCCCAGGAAGCATGCTAGCAACGGATGCTAGCTAAAACAGTGTGCACGTGGTCCTGTACTAGCTGCTTCTCTCCTTTGTGTTTACATGTTAGACAGCTCAAACTGTGACACCACTGGTGCAGCGGGTTGCTAAGTCGTTTAGTGATCTAATGTGGAAAGACCGGTTACTGATCGCTCCCAGAACAGCGTGGAGAACTCCAAAACCTGAAATAATATGGAAACCTAAAACTGACTAGAGAAAGCTTAAAATTAATCAGTTTACTTGCATTTTTTTTTTTTTTTACATTTAAAAAAAATGAAGACCAACTCAATTAGACAATAAGTCATGTGATTATTTGTAACCATGATACTCAAACACTGTGAAAGAAAGGAAAAAAAAGGTCAATTTCACATAATTTGCAAAATAGCAGTCGTAGCTGTGAACAAGACCCACATAGTGTTTGTGTTCCTGCACACATTCAGGTTTCAGTGCAACTCCATGGCGGCTTTTCATTGCTAAATATGCAGATTTTTTTTTTTTTTTTTTGCACCCAGAGGCTGAAAGCACATTTTAAACACTTAAAAAGAAAAAAAAATGTTGGTGTCTTTTTATTTTCCTGCGTGTTGTTGATCTGGCTCAGGGGTTAGGTATGACTGCAGCGTGGTAGAGACAGAAGCTGCAGTCAAAGCTCCTGTGATCGGGTGCAGACTTCATAGAGACCAGCAGATGGAGGGGAGAGGATCTGCGTGCATCCTGAAGGTTTAGCAAGAACTGAGAGGTTACACTCCTCCAGTACAAAGATGACCTGTCACACACTGAAGCATGCCTTATCAATGCAGACGAGCATCCTGTTTATGTACCTCACAGAGCACAGCTATCACAGGAAAAGAGAGAGGGATTACAGATGGAAATATGTATGAAATGTTGTATCTCCCTCTCTCCGTCTCTCCATATACCCAGGCGAACTTGCAGGCAGCGTGCATGTGATGCCTGCATTTCCATTTTATTCGCTAATTAATGTTGTTTTGTCTTCAAAGTGCAATTGCAACCTGTAGTTATCAGCCTTGATCGCAGCATTTTCAAGGTTGTCTAGATGTGAGCCGTCACATAACAAATAGGTGTAAATATAGAATAACAGCTCAACAGAGGAACGGAGGATTTATGGCGTGTGGAGAGCGCCGTGCAAACGAGGCACGGGAGAGAGAGTGTGTGATAACGTGAAGGACAAAACAGGCATAATATTTCTATCTGCATCACTTTTACAAAAGCGGATTTTCACTGCCTGCTTTTGTTTGTCCGTGTCTGCTCAATGTGTGCGTTATGTGAGTGTGCATGTGCGCCGCATGTGCTGGTGTGGTCCTTTCTCTTGGCAAACACCCAGCACGGTGGATCTCTCCACCTGCTCTGCATCAGCCAGAGGGGCAGGCCTCAGTCACACACACACACACACACACAGCTGTTGAGCTGTGTTTCATTCACATCGTCACCCTTCTGACATCTGTCTGTGTGTGTGTCACGGTGCTGGTGTGTGTCTGAGTTAGCAGGGTGGTTGGTGTGCGAGGTGAGGTTAAATGGGTGCCTAGCAATGAGAGGAGGCAACTGAGGCGGAACTGGCAGAATATCACTCACACACACACACACACACACACAGTGACAATAGAAACAACACTATCAGAGCACCATGTAAACTGCGGGTGCGCCCTATGCCTCGGTGATGACGCCATACTTTGTTTGGACCCTGTCGCCTGTCACCGTGTGTGATAATGTATGTGCGACCGTGTACAATGTGCACTTGCAGAAACACACTTGTGCTTGAGTTTTGCACTTGTTGCTTTGCAGCATCTAGAACTGTATGCATGCTGAGCATCGTGTCACACGAGTGTTTTCCTGATTTGTGGCTTTGCAGCAAAGGGAAGTGTGACGTCGCCGTGGTTAGTGGGGACCGGAGATTGTCCCCTGGTACTTCCTGTGATGACAGGCAGAATGCTCATCCTTGGAGTTGCTTTCTCATTTGACCTTTCCATGTAACATATTTTTCAGACCGACTTACCAAATATCAGAGTTGCAAATGTCACAAGCTTAAGCCGACGTGAAAACCCAAACCTCAAAATTTGCATGAATGCTTGTTTTTTTTCATCCGACAGGCTCGCTCTAACCACAGGAAGTTGCATTTCTGCAGGTGGTCTTCACAACTAAAACGATGGTCTTTGTGGCTTTATGTGTGTTTAGTCCTCATCAAAGCACTCTTCCATTGTACATCATGACGCACGTTGAATTGACTGATTGGACGGGCCAAGCTGCAACCATCTGGGACAGGCTCCAACCGCACCACGACCTTGAATTGGAGAAGTGGAATTAAATGGCTGGATGTACCCTGAAACTACAGAGCTGTATGCTGAGCACAAACGCATCTGCTTCATCTGTAAATTAACTTTTTCCCCCTTTTTTTTGGACTGCCACATATGTCGGGATCGGCCGCTGGATTTCAACAAACCCCCGCGTGACTGCAAAGCCACACTGTTGTTTTCCCATCATCACAGTGCACAGCTGTCATTTAACAGGAGGAAGAACGGCTCTGCAGTCATCACCTGTTGCTGCGCGCACCGCCTCGCTCTTGTCTTTGCACGAATGATCGAGGATATTTTATTTAGCTGTAATGTCGCTAAAACCATTCACTGGTATATTGTTTTTTAACGTATTCACTAAAAACAGACTTTTAGTGCACAAATGCTTACGTGGCACAAGTTAGCAGACGTGGCATCAGTGTGCTGTTATTATATGTTTATTTACATGCAAATATCTTTTCTTTGTGTGCATCTTCTAATGTGCCGGACTCGTGACGAAGGAGCGCCACTGGCACCGCTCGGAGACGCATCACCGTCACCAGCAGCAAAGCCCTGAAATTCTTGTCAGCGCAGGGCCACGATGTGGTCCACAATGTTGATCCTGCAGCGCCGAGCGGGGCTGGCTGTGCTTGTTTGTGCTGCAGCCCTGCTTCCTGTAGCTCTGCGGTGTCAACCCGCCCACCGTCCTCCCGTCACACCCGGGGAACACAGCCCTGCTGCCACGGCGCCGCACAGGCACCCCAGCCACTGAGGTTTCCTCTTGGACTGACTGAAGTGTTTGCTGTTTTCCACATTGTTGGAATTCAACACCAGCCTGTTTACTGGTCCCCATGTGGCTCCAGTCTCTCTCTCTCGCTTGCTCGATCTCCCCTCCTCCTCCTTTCCACAACATACCTTCTTTAGATGGCGTGTATCCTCCTTTCACACTAAGTTCGGAGACAGCACACCCATGATGTGGGAATGCTGGCCTGTGTTAGACCGTCCACACTATATACTGTATATCTCATGTGGCGTAAATCACAACGGTCAATGTGAGGTCGTGTGGTTGCTTTTATCCTTTATTACAAAAACAATCACGTTTTTAAATGAATAAATCATTTTATATCACCAAAAAAAAGAGCCGAAACAACGACAGCACACAATAAATAGCGTTTGTTTTTAGATATAACACAGATGAAAGGCAGGAATCTCGGGCGTCCAGGCTAAATAATATTTAGGGATGTTTGGAGACGCTCTGCTGCATTCATAAATATCCACCGCAGCGCGGTAAGAAAGCAGCAGCGCTTCAGCCTGTACAGCAAGCTGAATGTCAAGAACAAATGGGCTTGAAGCAGTGCTATCAATGTCCTCGCGGTGACATTTGCATGGGTTTTTCCCACGTGAGGTACTGGGTGCGCGTCGGGACTGGATTTTCATATGCTTTATTTTTGCAGCTGACAATAAATCATACAGTAAATCAAAGGCAAAAAAAAAAAAATCATATACATCTCAAGGAAAAGAAATGTTAACAAGATGATGAGGTGCATGCAAAATGAGAATCTCTTCTTTATCGGCTCGCTTTGCTTTTCACTTCCTTCCCTCGGTGCAGCCAGATGGCAAAGCTCCAGCTCTGCAGTCCTCTTCATACACTCATCATATTTGATGGGCATCCTGCTGCTGCCGAGTTTCAAGGAGGCCATGTGTTTACGAAATGACACTCGTGACAAAAGAAAACTTCTATTTAGCAAGCTGGTTCTTGGATGAGGTGCATGGGGGCAGCAGCGTGTGTGTGTGTGCGCGTGTGTGTGTGTGTGTGTGTGCGTGCGTGTGGTTTCTTTCACACTGTTATCATGTCGGATGTCTTTCAGTCACGTTCTGCCTCTTTCTTGTGTTTTTGTCTTTTTACTATGTTACAGTTTATTATCGTTTTTGTGCATTTAAACACTCCAGTACAGAAAGATTTGCTTTCACGTCATAAATATCAAACATGTCGGGGGGGTTGGGGTTGGGGGGGTCTCCTCCGTTGATGGATTCAAACATTGAGGACAAACTTTAAGCAAAACAAAAATCACCTGTTGTACATTTGTAACTGAAACAGGTTTGGGGTTTTTTGTTTTTATCTTTTATGTTGTTGTTGCTGTTGGTGGCCCTTTCGCTCTCATTATGCTCTAATCTTATGCTAATATTGTCTTTGTCTTCAATGGTGAGGAATTCCCATCAAACTTTTCCCCTTCTCTTAATACTTTAGGGAATTTTCAAACGTCGGGATGTATGGCTGTAATGCCCCAAGATTTGTTCTCCCTGAAAGAAATGATAGAGTAAGAATATATTAACTACAGAGCAACCTGGCTTTACGCGGTCTGCATTTACTCTTACTTCATTTTAGGTTTACCAATATGTTATGCATAAATATATATATATATATACACTATATACGAGTATAGATAGAAATCAATATATGCTCCGCAGCATTCCTTTAATTTAAAATTTAAAGCCATGTTCATGCATTAAAAAGCAATTTCATATTTTCGACTGCAGGGTTTAGATGCAAATCCATGGGGCATTACGTTACACACCATAAACATCAGAAAAGAGGAAGTAGAAATTAAAAATGGAGGCAAAAATGAGGACGTTTAACTGGTCATTAATAACTGAATGCGTTCTCGTTTGTTGATGTGAAAAACAAAAAATTCAAAAAAAACAAAAGCAAAAAAAAAAACTGTATCCAAGAAAGAACAGAAAAATGGCGAGTGTAATGAAAAATAAAAACCCATTTAAAGCAAAGTATTTTTTTTTTTATTGACACAAATTTAATAAGATATATAACAACCGTTTGGTCCATAAATATTTAAGGGGAAATAGTTTCTATACACCATCTTTGTCAAGAAACAGGGGAACATGGACAATCTTGATAGAACACTTACTGTACTCAACTATTAACACGAAGATCAATATATAAGGTTCTTGGATTTACCCAACTATATCTGAAAGAGTGCACAAATGCTTCCTGTGACATCGCTGCCCCCTTTTTAACAGGATACACCATAAAAAGATCTTCGGAGATAAGATGCAAAACAGTACAAAACTAGTGAGGCGCCAAAAAGGATGTGAATCAGTTAACAAAGAACACATAGATCCTGAATTTCACAAACTTCTCCCAAGTTATAGCGTAAGGCACATAGAAGAACTGAGTTAGGCATCTACTCCATCGAGTAGATCGGGAGCGCCACTTTTGCCCCCCGACAGAACAAACTGTGACGCTCGCGGCGAAATGCGGCGACTCCATTGAAGATTTGCTCGCCCTTTCTTTTGCTCTCGCTCTCTATCGTTCAGCCAGAAGAAACGTGGTTGGGGGTTTTGTTGTTTTTTTTCCTTTTTCCTTTTTTTTTTTTGGTCTGTTCAGTGGCAAGTGTCGTTAAAGAAAGTATAACTATATGGCCGAAAACACACGGACGATGATTTCCCGCTGGCTGCCTCTCACGACTCCACCTATATGAGGTCATCTGGATGTTCATGTCAGCTCCACAAATCTACGTCGCGACCGCTTCGTTTCTCTCCCCTGCTCTGTTCTTTTCTCCCTTTTTTTTTTTTCTCCAAAGATCACATCGTTACCCTGAGCAACATGATAAAAACAATAATGCACTTTTCACTGGGCAGTATATCGTCACTGTGCAATTGAGTTTAGCTGTGGATCTACGGATATGTTCACTAGGCTTTGTATCCGTGGTTAATCTGTGAGGCCAACAAGTCCAAAAACGGCAGCAAATTAAAAAGAAAAGGAAGAAGAAAAAAAAAGTGCTCTGTCGTGAAAACGATCGATTTCCACAGTGCCCATTAACTGCTCTCCAATCCGAATTTCTAATAGTCAAAAAGGCGACGACATCACACGTCGAACAGTTACCACTGTACAGATTGAGGGATCTGCTGCGCTCTCCTCGTCACAGTAAAGGTGTGAATCAAGACAAAATGCTCATGGTTTCCTATCTGCCACATGAGCTGCTCACAATGCAACGTCAGCGCTTCCTTCTTCTCTTTCTCTCACATGCAACTCTGTGAGACGTCCCAATGTCTGATTCCATCCAACTCCGTCTTTAAGACCGAAACATTCGGAAGAATTAAAGCCTGTTTTCTGGAGTTACCCATATACAGAACATTCTACAAGTTTATTTTCCCCAAATTATTCCAAAACAGAAAGAAAATATTTAAATTGGATAGTGCGAACACAGTGCATACATATACAGGAATCTGAGGGCAAAATAGTCAAGAGGATTTTAAAAGTGACCAATTAAGCAGGAATTAGGGAGGGCTCGCTTTCATTCTTTTTAACCAGAATTCAACACAAATGTACAAATAAAGTCAAATTAAGTTTTCCAGGCGAGCTTCGACTTTCGCCTTTTTTTTTCTTCTTTCCCCCCCGTAACAATTTCCTAAAGCCTTCACCTCCAAAAACGTCCCGTCCCGAGTCAATCTGTGCGTCTGCCGTGCAGTTTCAAATGCTACACATTAAATGGTTTCCTCGTGTCTTAATGCGGCCGCCGCTGCTGGTGCTCTTGGTGCTCTTGTTTGCGTGCACAGTGCAGCGCTTTCTGTTCCGAGGAGCTGTCTCTGCTTGACTTAAAGGTGTCACTTAAAAAAATTAAATGTGAAATTGAAGAAAGAAAACAAACCAACAAAAAGAAAAGAAAGGAAAAAAAAAAAAAAGGGGGGGGGGGGGGGGAACCCAAAAAACAAACCCAAATAGAATCAGATCAAATCAATCAGGCCGCTACAGAGAGCGTGTTAGAAAAGGTTTGTCAAGGTAGTTTGTGAAGGGCTCCCCGAATCATGGCTGTCCAAACTAGAGGTGACGGAGGTCACTACAGTGATAGAGGGGTTTGTCAGGTCTGTTAGTGTGGCCGCGCTGGAGGGGGGGGTCAGGGCCCCACTGTCGGATGAGGGTGCAGGGAGTGAGGTGCCATCAGCCTTATCAACACCTCCATTCTCCTGTCGCAAAACGTTCCTTCTGAATTTGGCTCTTGCGTTTTGGAACCAAACCTGCAAACCAATCCCAGTGTGGCTTTTACTTTTGGTGCTTTAAGTACGAGGATTTCTTTTTTTTTTTAAAAGAAAGTATCAGATCATGTGTACATTAGCTTACATGTCAAGTTATCACAGCTGTTACTGTATCAAAGTCGTCTCAAGTATATGAACCTTTGTATGATACATTAGCCGGGGCTTAAGGGGCAAAGGTAACAATGAACCAGTGAGTCTGTCCTGAACACAACAAGGTGCATTTTTATAGCAAATCAAAACAAAATGCTACAATTTACTGATTTGGTTGCTTTGTTTTGTTCTCTTAGCTGTCACAGTTTAATTACACCTTCTTTCCTGTTCTACAGTAAAAAGGAGATGTGCACTCTCGCTGTTAATAAAGTTAGCAGTAGTTTTAATTTCAAATAAGAGTTAGCTACTTTTCTCCTTTCTTTCCCTCCAAAAGAAAGAAAAAGAAAGAAAGAAAGAACATCTAGAAATTGCAGATAAACCCCTTGGATATACATCTAATGACTGAATGGACCAACAAAAGAAACCGAAACTAAAACAAGATGACATCAATGATCACTTTGGTGTCAAATGAGGAGGAGGAGGAGTGGCGTGCAGACACACACGTGGGGTGAACGACTGGAGTAGGAAGAAGGACAGTCTGCTTACCTGTAGGACTCTCTTAGTGAGGCCTGTTTTCTGGGCCAGCTGCTTTAAGTCCTTGGCATCGGGGTTGTGGTTGATGGCAAAGTAGGATTTCATTGTCCGCAGCTGATGGTGCTTGAAGGAGGTCCGCATGCGTTTGGTCTTCTGTGTCGGAGGGTAGGCCTGCTGGTCCCGGTCCAAGTGATCGGTGTCGTTCTCGTTACAGCCTGAAGAGAGGGCAGCGAGCAGAGCGTGAGGCGGACTTTAAAGGAACATCAACTTTGGAAGAACCAGCCCTGTGTGCCCCAGGCCGCCGCCGCCGCCACTATACAGATACCAAAGCAGCCTCATTCCACTGACTTCCAACTGGCACGCATGAAACGTTACACGTTATTCAAGAGACAAAAGATTTCCACTGACAGGCTAGGCAGAAACAGCTGTTCTATGTCATCACGGCGCATCACCAACGTGCTGATAACAATTAAAATCCTCAACAAGCCAAGAAGCTGCCTGAACCGGCTGAAAGGAAGATAAACCGCGGCGTGTGGCTCGTGTCTGCCTTAGCGGATCTGAAACAAAAAGCAGCAAAATGATGAATTTGAACTGTACGCTGCGACCGGGCTCAATTATTTCTGCTTGTGTTTGCAAAGACTAATAGGCCTAATGGGCCTCGTTTGTCAGCAGCTTAGTGTGTAAAATACTTAAAACGGATCCACTAAATTAAACGCACGCGCCGCTTCGCAGTGTCACTGCTAGAATAAAAAAGGGTTCTTTCAAACACAATTGCAACGCATTGTTTCCATTCAATTTGGTGAGATTTCATCCAAAAACAGGGAAAGTGTATTTATTTTGATGCTTAAATAAAATAACGTGTAAAATGTGCGAGTCTTTCTGCAGGAGCAGCCAAAGCGAGTCCTCGCTTATACAGTGAGCTCTGCTGAGCCAAAGCATCCGTTTTTAAGCACAACATGCAAAATCTCCCTCGTGGGCTAAATTACACATGATCTGAAACATGAACAGGGATACATGTGTTGGGTCTGTGCTGACATGTGTGATGGAAATAAACACAACCTTCTTCTTCTGGCTCAAAACCCAGCATTAACGTAACAAACACTGACATTTGTGCTCTGCTCTTCCAGTCTTCGCCGGCTCGTGTTTAACTAGATATTACCCACTAGGGGTCTCTATATCCAAACAAGAGCAACTTTCCTGAGTGCTGTGGAATCCACAGTAGACTCGCGCACCTTTCCCTGGTGAAAACAAACATGGATGTGCTGCAAAAGCAGGAACAAAAACCTCAAACAAAACCTCTTCCTATTTGTTATGGATAACAGGCTGCGGCTCTGTGCACACATTTACGTGAACACGAGCAGTGTGATACTGTAAAGAATGCGTTCACAAGGCCACAGCCCAATGGAGGGGAAGGAGGAGGGGGGGGGGGGGGAATACGTGCATGCGCATTTCTCTCAGTTGATGATTTTTAATTTAACTTTAAAAAAATAAAATAAAATCTCTCATTGGTCGTTTTAATTTGCCACATCACATGAACATGTAACATTTAAATAAATGACAAAAATATCCTTTTAAAAAGTTTAAAAAAATAAAAATCGATGGTGTTTGCACTGAAGTCCCAAATGAGCACTATTACACTCCCTCTGGGACGTTATTGTGTCTGCGGTGCATACCAACTAGTTCACGTGGACGTCACTTTAACTGCGCACTGGGGTTTTCCGTGGGGTTTTTTTGTCTGTGACAGTATTTTATTTCTAATTTATTTTCACTTGTTATAAGCTTTGGCAGAATAATCTCGTATTATTAGTACAGAAACAAAATCCCGGGACTATAGTGGCTTTTCTTGCTATTAGGCCATCAATGACAACCTGGAATTTGCATAATCCCCTAGATTGTGTTTAGGAATAACAAACCAAATCTCCTTTAACCGGAGCGCTGAGTGCACGGGGCTGTTTGCAGCCCGCGGCCTCTCCCTGCGGCAGGCCCCTCTGCACGGAGGCTCTGTCCCTGAGAACTGTGCTGACCGCCGCACAGGAGGCCACGGATTCCAACGTCACTTTCAATTAACAAAGAACAATTAACGCGCAGATTACCCCTATTCCTCCCCATTCAATAGGAACAGCGGAAACTTGGCGCACAATGCCAAACTTTCTCAACCGCACACTAATTCGCAGAAAGCAAGAACAAAATGGGGACAGAGCAGGAGGGCCGGTGGTCGGGTTGCATCGCTGGACGACGCAGTGCAGCGTTTTACGTCAAACCTGCGTTTAACAGTAGCTTAATACGCGCTTTTCTCTATTTTTATTTTTATTTAATTCATTAATGTATTTATTTTTTGTTCTTCTCATAAAAGTGAAGCGCGCGCGGAATATTCGGGCGTTTATTTGCCCACGATTTTATTTTTATTTTTTTTCTAAAATTTCGTTTACTCGGTTCTTTTTCACGCGTTACAATTTAAATTCGTTGTAATTATAAAAGTCGAAGAGCAGGATGACGGCGAGGTCAACTTTCGATCGTTCTGTTTGCGGAAACGGTGCGTAAAAGACGCGTGGACGGATCAATTAGCCCGCAGCTCCGGGCGCCGGCGCGAGACAGCGTTCACGTGCATTTACAACAAGGCCGCATTACGGACGTATTCGTTTGTCTTATTTAAAGAATAGAGGTGTTATAGGGGGGACGCTGAAAGCACCGACTGCAACAAAAAAGCGACAGTTTTGTGCGTAACGGAAACAAAAATGCAACTGTCCATCCAAAAAAATTAAAAATTAAAATAAAATAAAATTGTGAGATTTTTTTCTGATTCACCCGAATGTTGTTTTTTAAGGAAAGACGGTGAAAGAGAAAAAAGATGAATTGTGGCAGCCACGTTTGACGGCCTTTATCATGTCAGTCACTCACTGTGCTGTAACCGGTTTCCACGCTGCTGTTTACGCGAGAATCTGCTTAATGTTTCATTTCATCGTATGTTTTTGGCCATGACGAGATTAAAAGCTCGGCATGTCCTCCCCGGCTTCACTGTCCTCCTCTGCTGGAAATGTCCACGCACTAAAACGTCACGCAGATGTTGCTTCCACGCCGAAACTAAAAGGGGTCTGTATGCGCTGTTTTTTTCCGACGTGAAGTGACGCGCTGAGCAGCTCAGCTGTCTCACCTGTGTTGTAGCTCGGTATATCTATCCCCATGGCCGGACTCTTCCTCTTGCGCGGCCTTCCCTTCTGTGCCGTGCCGGTGCCGTTGAAGTACGGTAGACTGAGGCCGCCTCCCTTGGCTGCCAGCTCGGCGAAGTTGAGCTGGGGGTGGTAGTCCGGGCCCTGCACCAGTGTCTCGAAGTGGAGTCGGCAGTACACCAGGCTGTCCTTCATGCCGAAGTGATCGCCCGTGGTCAGGGTCTTGTTGCAAGTGGTGCACGTGAAGCAGCTCAGGTGGTACACGGAGTCGCGCGCTCGCATCACCATCTCCGAGGCCGATATCCCGAGGTGGCAACGCGCGCACCTCTGCACGGAGAACCTTCTGGAACAGACACAAAGTCAAGACTCCTCATACATAAAGACCAAAGTGGACAAACAGCACAGAGGGAGCAGCTGAGAGTGCACGCGCTGCAGGTAAGGCCTGCCGTCTTTACGCGGGCTCTCTGCGCCGCAGCGTGGCTCCAGCCTCCGGTACAGGGTTACCAAAGCAGGCCTATACTTAGGCTGCATTCTGATCCACATCTGGCCCAGAACTGGGTGTGTACATGTGCGCGCGGAGTCGCCACACAACCTCGACAATAAACCCCACGAACACTAGCCCGTTTGCTCCTGAAACACGAATAATACAAGCATATGTTCCACGCCACTGCCAGCTCACGCTTGTTACACAGCAGAGCCGCAGAAACGTGTGTTAAGAATATGTGATAGGACATTTGTGTCCAGCTGTTATTCTGGAGCGCGCACACGCATTACTGCGAAATAACAATAACTCGGTGATAATAAGAGTTCATAAGAAACGTATGCATTAACATTACATGTCTGCATTACACAACGCTTCATTGTTAGGACTTATTCCCAGGTAACAGCACGCAGCCCGGGCCTGCCACAGCCTGTTGATTAAGGGCTAACGCTGACTGTGCACAGGTACTGCTAACGGGTTATTTAAGAGTTGGAAATGATTATTATATAGAAATAGGTCGCTGTCTACGTGGGTCAGTGGATTTAGGAGACGGGAAAGAGGGACACGATCTTAGGAGCAAGCCCAGGAAACGGACATTTCTACGGTAAACTCTCGGTTTTCTTACCTGTAGTAATCCTCCTTGCAGTAGATACTCCCATCCTTGGCAAAACACGTTAGCTCCGACTCCAGCGCTAATTTACATTCACAGCATTTGAGGCACCGCAGGTGCCACTGTTTGTCCACGGCCAGGAGGTAGTATCTATCCGAAATCTTGCCGCCACAGCCGGCACACAGGGCTGGCTTCTCTGGGCTCATAGAAGGCATGGTCTGGGACAAAGAAGGAAAACAAGGCTCATGGCAGCGGGCGGCTTCAAACCACTGCTGGGACAATCTTCATCAAATGTTCATAGAAGAAGAAAAACCAAAAACCAAATACAGGCCATAAAATGCAACTTTTTTTTTTTTTTTTTACGTGGAAAGCTGCGTGTGAAACATTAAATTAACGCACTGCAGCTAAATGTGCAAATAGTTCCTACTTAGTGACAAACGCCATCTATGAATTCAGCCTATTTGTTTATTACACGTATGAACTTATTTTAACGTCGAGGGAAAAAAAAAAACAGCCGATGTTCGGGTTTGTTTTTGTTCTTCGAATACATTTAAATGACTAATAATAATAATAATAATAATAATAATAATAATAATAATAATAATAATAATAATAATAATAATTTTCCATTTAAAAAAAAAATCTGGTTACTTTTATTTGCAAATATGAAAGTGAAAAATGCAAAACGCCGTCAGAGGAATAATAAACGACATTAATCTATTTAAAAGTGCGCGTTAAATAAATTTAGAAATAACGACAGCACAATTAAAATCTGTCGTTCACACCGATTATTTTGTGCAGACAAAGCAGCAGCCATGAAAATAGCACCGCTGCTATGAAAACGACCATGTCCAAGAGAATAACACGGATGAAGACGAGAAGCGTCCTCGCTGGCCTCCTTACCACCAAACGCACTCTCATTTCCGGGCACGTTAACGGTGCATTTTTCGGTCGCGCGGTGACGGCGACTAAAGCGACTTTGAGTCATGATTTCACACGCGGCTCGGCCTGGCTCGGCTCTTACCGACTCTCTTCCGTTCAGCTGCATGCCCTTCGCCAGGCGAGACTCCGTTTTCGACCTTCTCTCCATCTCCTCCATGATTCCTTGGATGTGATCCCCGGAGATCCCGTGGAAAAGCATGGCTCCCGGTCCTGGACGCAACGTGCAACTGCCTGCCTCTGTCTTGCAGCCCACAACTTCCATATAATGCACTGCAGCGCTGCGCCCCCTCTCTCAGCGCATCCAAATGGGCTCTGAGGCTCTAAAAAGAGGCACAAGGAGGAAGAAGAAAAAAAATAGACACAAGCCCAGAGACTGAGATCACCTCCTCAGCAGAAGCAACGGGGAGGAAAAAGACAAAACGGAGAAACTACAGCATGAGTGGGGCAGGAGGAGCTCTCCTTCTTCCTGTGAATGTCTCTCCTCCAGGAAAAAAAAACCCACAAAAAAAGAAAAAACATATAGTCCAAATGATGCGACAGGCCGGTGTGGAAGTGGTGGAGTTTGGGTGGGGAGGAGGGGAGGGAGTGTGAACACTGGCCAAAAATAATGACACAAAGTTTTTTTCAGTGTGTTGTTGTTGTTGTTTCTTTTTCGTGGTCTCTCTCTCTCTCTCTCTCCCAGCTTCCCGGTCCGGGGCTCCTCGGTGCTTGGAGGTCAGGTTGGGACTGCCTGGATTTGAGAACCGTGTCCTATTTGTGAAGAGAGCAGAGCCGGCCCAGTCTGAATAATTTGGTAGGAGGAGTTCCTCTCTCCCTCCCTCCTCCCTCCCTCCTCCCTCCCTCTCTCTCTCCCTGCATCGCCGCTGATTTCTATTCAGCAACAAAGAGCTGTCACTCTGCCCTCAAAAACTCCGGACCGCGGCTTTACGCTATTGACATTTTCATTACGTTTCTTCTGCCATTTAAAGGCGAGACGACGGGAACGTAAGCTGCACACACTCGCTGCAAATATACTTGATTTATTTATGAAATCACACTCATCCAAAGCGGGCGTCCAAGGCCGCGCGTGGTTCTACCGGACGCGTCACGCGGGGGTCATTTAAAAGTTCATCATCAGAATGGAAGTTTTTGTGTGTGAGCTGGACCGGACCAAGTGTTTGGTTTGTTCCCCAAAACACACACACACACACACACACACACACTGTAGTGTGTGTGTGTGTGTGTGTGTGTGTGTGTGTGTGTGTGTGTGTGTGTGTGTGTGTGTGTGTGTGTGACATAAATGTAGTGTCTGGGGCGGGGCAGTGATCAGTGATAGGCTGGAGGGCGGGGACACATCCGATTGAACATTTTTGAAACAATGTGATTTGTTTTTCAGCCCAAATGAATGAGATTGGATTCAAACTAAAGTAATTAAAGAAGAAAGTGTATCCCAGGTAACGACACCCCCCTCACTCAAAAACACCCCGGACAGTCTCGCCTGCTCTGTATCCAGCACACGCTCACATGTATAGAAATCCCCCCCCCCCCCCCCCCCCCCCCACCCCCCCCTCAAACCCCCC
>VURO01016427.1:8699-32646 GCA_015108175.1 Pelvicachromis taeniatus
TGAAGTAACTCCAACATTTCAGTTCAGCTTTCTAACTTACTGCCATCAACACAGCTCTTCAAGCAATCATTGTGATGGCATTATGTTTCAAGCTGCTACTAAAAGTATTTCAATTGTATAGTCAAACAAGTGGGCAACCTGTGTATAAACTACAGCAAGAGCTCCAACCAAGGGATATACTGTAGTTAAACTACTTTACAGCACACACAAAAGAGGTTTTGGCCTTGCACCAGAGAAAAATCACCACGCTTGTGACACCTGGTGTAATTTACTAATGCAATAAATTCATTGTTTGTCAAACACTGCCTGCTATGTAGCCCAGTCATAGTGTATAATCACCCATCAAAGGTCAATTTTCTGCCAGGAAAAAGAAAGAACTTTATTTACTATTTGTTTACCTTCTAGAATGGAAGCTGAAGTTTTCAGTCAATACTGCACATTAAGACTGGGTCCATTGCCTGGCATATTCAGAAATTATTTAATATAAAACAGCAGTTATCTTCAACCAGCCAAGTACTGCAGCTCACTGTAAAAGAGGGGTGAAGTTTTTTCTCTGACCTAACTGAACCCCACTGCAACATCAACACTCCTGTTATGTCTACATAACAACAAAACACCAACTGCAACCACAGTTCAAGAACAGCTTTAGCTCCATCCACCATCTGGCTAAAGTTGCTGAGCCGGTTCACAGCTACCTGCCGTGAACGAGTTCATGACCTTAGGGCATGAACTCGTCCCCCCTCCCGACTAAGCGCAGCCAACCATGATAAGTCAGTTGGTTGCACTTTCCTTGTCTCCATGCGTCAGGTCTATCCCTCCCATGCGTGCATGAACTACCCGTGACAAGTGTTAAGAGGAACTCTGGACTTATCATGCATTTTCTGGCCCTTCCCCCCTAACTATGGCACGTAAAATGGCTTCCTAGAACAGCACATCAGCTGATCCTTCGCTCAACCAAAGCATACATTCAGATTAACTGTGCTGCCCTTCTGCGCAGTGTTGATTTTCCATGCAAATAAAGACTGTGACTGGACACAGCAAGGAGTGGCACTAGGAGTTAGTAGTACAATAAACCAGAAGGATAGGAACCAAAACTTTCTGCTCGTCACTGTGAGAGAACTAACGAGTATCACGGGACATTGATTACCTAAAATGACCGTAAACTAGCACAGAAACTACAAACGAGTAGCACTTATCTCCCATTGTTTGATTCCCCAGATTCTTTTTTTATGGAGAGCGAATAGTCTGTATTTCAAATGCAATGGAAACATTGTATGTTTATCATCTGCACGTGTAGTATCATGTAGTTATGCCGCCGTCTGTAAGAGCAGACTTCGGTGTACAAGTTATGTCAGCCACGGCTAAACACAAACATCAGTCGTCATGACCTGTTAGCTGCCATGACAGGAACAAAAACATTACTCCTATCACCGCGATATTTGCCCCTACTTGCCTGCACAGAAACGCATAAAAGTAACATCTACCTTTCCCATCCATCGAATAATTAAAGCCTCCTTCCACCAGAACTCCAAAGCAGGTACGATGTCTAACCTAATCATTAGCAACTGGCTAGCACGCTACCTACACGACTACCTGCATATTTGCCTTAGCATAACGTTAGCTAGCCGGACCCTGCTAGTAGCGTATTAAGGCTAGGCTAGTTAGCCCTGAAGCTACTGATTTTTTTTTTGGGCGAAATTCTAATTAGCGTTCACTTCAAATATCAGATACCCACTAATGCGCTCAAACAGCAACAAACGTCTCCCGTCAAAGTTGGCATCCTTACCTCTTGTCTTCTTTTTAGGCCCAAACCATTCTAGCTATTGGAAAGCTCTTTTTCTCTTTGTCTTTTCCACTTCCAGTTACACGCAAAACGGGTTCAGAAAAAAAAAATGCTCTAATGACTAAAACACTAAAACCAAGTGGATGGTCTTCATCTTTCCATTAAAACGCGACGACACGTCGAGAGGGAAACAAAATAAAAATCATTTTCTATCGCGTTCATTTTGTGTTACTCCTGAACTGATAGGTAAGACTGCTAGCTAACTTAAGCAGCCAGCAGGTACCACCACAGACAGGACTGAATGCATGGATGGCAGCAAAGCGGTGCTGCCTTTGCGCTGTCGGAAATCTGTCAATCCTACCATCCGACACAGTAAACAAGTAAATATTAATTAACAAGTCAGCACCGCTGATGAGGTCTTTGAACACACCAATTAGTTTTCTTAGCAGATGCGAGTTTTATTTAATTTTGTGACCGTACGCCTCGAGTAGATATAAGTAATTCCCATTCGAACTGAATGCAGCATTTCGGTGACGCGCAAGGTTGACCAGACTTTGACGTTTAGGAAATCACGTTTCATTGTTCCGTGATTGTACCATGGACAGCAGGTTATGACAAACCGTACCCAGCTTTTAACTGATAGCTCATCTAATCTTTAACACACACCCTGTTTATCTAGATTTAGCTGCCCGCGTGTCTTTGATTAATAAGTAAATACATTTTAATTAACAATATGATTCATTTTTAATCTTTTAAACAATGACTTACTGTGTGATGGCTCACTCTGCCACCAACTTCACACCTTTATTGGTTGTGTAATAATATGCATCACTTTACATGTGCCTTTGCGCAACAAATACTGACATTACATTGGCTAAAAGGCTCAAACCAGCTTTTGGATGTTCTGTAAATTTATTGACTGCCTGTGTTGGATGCTAAACTGTATATTTATATTTTAATTACTACATAAACAAATTATTTTACAAGATTTTTATATTACCTTTGAAGACAACAGCATTCCTACTAATATTGCCTAACACTGCCATAGAATCAAAAAGAAGAAAGTGCATCTTTTTTCAGTTCTTAGGTTTTAGGCATCAGGACATACTGCAAAATATCATCTGGTCCTTAGTAGGTCTTAAAATAAGGTAAATGAAACCTCAGTTCAACTAGAAAACATGACATATTACACTGTTATTATTTATTTATCAAAAAGTCAAAAAACAAAAATATGTGTGAGAAACTAAGTACACCCTTCCTGCTTCATCTCAGACTCTAAAGGCCCCAGTAAGCATGCTAAATGTTAAAGGTCATGAGAGTACAGTTACAAAAGGAACAAGTATGGCTTATTTGGAAGGGTTGCTAGGAGAAAGCATCTTCTATCTTAAAAATAACATGTCAGCACAGCTGAGGTTTGCAAAGTTGCATCTGAACAAGCCACAAGAGCAAATTCCTTTGGACGTATCAGATCAAAGTGGAGATGTTTGCTCATAAGACGCACTGTAAACTTGAACCTAGCATATCAGCCCAAACACCTCACATCAACTGTGAAGCATGGTGGTGGAGGTACGAGGATTTCAGTTTCTTTTAGCAACCACCGGACCTGGAAACTTTGCAGTCATTGAGTGAAAAGTAAAGCCATGTGACTGTCAGCTAAAGCTTGGCTGAAACTGAGTTGTGCAAGAGGACATTGACAGCAAAGCATCAAATCTACAAGAGAATGACTGAAGAAGAAAAGAATCGAGGTGCTGCAATGGCCCAGTCAAAGTGCAGACCCCATTCTGATGAAATGCTGTGGCGTGAGAGTTGAGCATTAACATACACAGGCAAATCTCAATGAAATTAAACAACACTGTAAAAAAAAAAAAAAAAAGGAAAGAGAGTGGGCCAAAGTTCCTCCACAATGTAAGAGACTGTCAGTCATACAGAAAATGATTATGTCAACTTATTCCTGCTAAAGGAGGTTTTACAAGCGGAATTATGGGGTATACTTGGTTTTCCCACACACTGCTTCTGTAGTTTGGCTTAGGATGTGTTAAATATACACTGCTCAAAAAAAATTAAGGTAACACTTAAACAACACAATGTAAGTCCAAGTCAGTCACACTTCTGTGAAATCAAATTGTCCTTAGGAAGCAACACTAATTGACAATCAATTTTACATACTGCTGTGCAAATGGAACAGACAACAGGTAAAAATTATGGGCAATTAGCAAGAAATCCCCAATAAAGGAGTGGTTCTGCAGGTGGTGACCACAGACCACTATTTAGTGCCTATGCTTTCTGGCTGATGTTTTGGTCACTTTGGAATGCGGTGATTTCACTAAAGTGGTAGCATGAGACGGAGTCTACAACCTACACAAGTGGCTCAGGTAGTGCAGCTCATCCAGGATGGCACATCAATGCGAGCTGTGGCAAGAAAGTTTTGCTGTGTCTGTTAGCGTAGTGTCCAGAGCATGGAGCTGCTACCAGGAGACAGGCCAGTACACCAGGAGACATGGAGGAGGCCGTAGGAGGACAACAACCCAGCAGCAGGACCGCTATCTCCACCTTTTGCGCCATGTGACAGAGTCTGGAGACGCTGTGGAGAACGTTCTGCTGCCTGCAACATCCTCCAGCGTGACTGGTTTGGCAGTGGGTCAGTAATGGTGTGGGGTGGCATTTCTTGGGGGAGGGGGGGGGGTAGCCTGATTCCCATTAGGTATTAAGATGAGATCCTCAGACCCCTTGTGAGACCATATGCTGGTACGGTAGGCCCTGGGTTCCTCCTAATGCAAGACAATGCTAGACCTCAAGTGGCTGGAGTAAGGCATTGATGCTATGGACCGGCCCACCCGTTCCCCAGACCTGAATCCAACTGAGCACATCTGGGACATCATGTCTGGCTCCATCCACCAACGCCATGTTGCACCACAGACTGTCCAGGAGTTGGCGGATGCTTTAGTCCAGGTCTGATAGGAGATCCCCCAGGAGACCATCCACCACCTACCTCATCAGGAGCATGACCAGGCGTTGTAGGGAGGTCATACAGGCATGTGGAGGCCACACACACCACTGAGCCTCATTTTGAAATGTTTTAAGGACATCACATCAAAGTTGGCTCAGCCTGTCGTGTGTTTTTCCACTTTAATTTTGAGTGAGACTCCAAATCCAGACCATCATTTTTGTGTGATTTTGTTGTCAGCACATTCAACTATGTAAAGAACAAAGGATTTCATAAGAATATTCCAATCATTCAGATCTGGGATGAAATACTTTTTGCGTTCCCTTTTTATTGAGCAGTGTATACTGAAATGGTTTAACATGTCATGTGTTGTTCATATGAGGTTATAGTAAATAATTTCAAGGCCTGCTGACTTCAGATGGGGTTTGTTTTTATTGTGATTGTTTCTTTTCAGCTAACTAAAGATTAAAACTAAACACTTTTATTAAAATTAAAATATAATAAAAAAATATTCAGGAAATATTAGTATTTGTTTGATTAAAAAACAAACAAACAATTGTGTTACAACTTGCCTGATGAGGCATTGGTGACGTGCTTATTAAGACTCTGGATGTCGTCAAGACTGAGTCAGCTGCTTTGAAAAGTTTTGTTTTTATTGCAATACTTGGTTTTCCTCAATCTGACATATGCAGTCCCTATATTAATAATTAAAAAAAAGAAAAAAAAAAAACAAAACATAAAACAATAAAAACAAAAAAACAAATAAAAAATAAAAAAATTTAAATTTTTTTTTTTTAAGCAAAATAAAACATTTTACAATAGCAAATTCAAAAAGGTTAAAAAACAAACAGTGAAACAAGGAAATCCAATTCTGAGCAACAATATTTTTTTGTGTGTGTGTAACTAATTTTATTTGGACCAAAACACAACTGTTATATAATCTCCTTTTATACTGAGGTCATATGTCCTTTCAGTTCTAGATATGCTGTTTTATAAAGATTTTGACCTGTACAGATTAACCTTCACTAAAAATATACTAAAGTACAAAATCACAAGATTTCACATGAGTAATCACATTCGTTGCTTTGGATATTTAAAGTTTGTATCCTTAGTAGACCTAAAAATTAAAGAAAATATCCCACTAGTAGAAGTAACACTGGAATTGTCTTATTTCTCTATTTCGTGTCATCATGTCTCCTCAGTCCACATCCAACCAACTCTGAATGCTTTTAGAAGAGGGGAAAAAAAAAAATGCAGGGAAATAAAAATAACAACAAGAAATCCTGCTGATTCCACCATGTTTATTTCTTCTTTTTCTTCTTCTTAGGAGGTCCTTGATCCGATTCGCTGCTACTTCCTGAGTCTGAGCTGTCTGAGGACGAAGATGAGGACGAAGAAGAGGAGGAGGAGGAAGAGCTGTCATCGTCGCTGTCACTGCTGCTGTCGCTGTCATCTGAGGAGGAGCTGGAGGAATCGCTGCTGTCTGACGATGAGTCACTGGAGGAGCCGCCTGAGCCGCTGCTGCTGTCGCTCGAGTCTTTAGCCCTGAGAACAAGTGGAGGAAAATCTGAATATACAACGCTGAACACCGGAGGTTTGATTATTAAGGTCTCAGGCTGTACCTATTACAGTCCCTGAGGTGCATCTCACTTGCTGTAATACCCTGTTTACAAACACTGGAACGCAGAGGACACAATGTCAACTACAAGGGCGGATTTTGCATACCTGAAATATTACATGCACGCCAATTTGTTTTCTCACACATGAATGCTAGGAAAATGTGGGTTGGGACGTGTTAGCTGCGTTTTCACAATGGGGAAATAAAAATCCTTTTTCTACAAATTGGTGCAGCTTGGTGTCGAGTAGACTTTGTGGATGCACATGTAACAACGACTTTACGGTTTTCTTTTTCGATGCTGAACAGACCAGAACAGTCACACTGCAGGAAAAGCCGCACGATGAGCTCTCTGACAATCAGGCCTCTTTAACAAGCAGGGAGTGACAGTCTTATAATTCTCAACAGCGCCTTTCATATACCTCTGTTATAGAGTCACCAGCCCCAGGTGCCTGGTATCATTTAACCGATGGGATTTGATGGCATCCTCACCCCTGAACAAACAACCAGAACTAAGAAAGCCACTACACTTAGAACCGCAGAACTTTGAGAAATTTTTCAAGTCGAATCTGGCTTAAAATGCATTAAAGTGACAGTTGGGTTTTTTTAAAACCACACACACACACGCCTATAATGCTTTTACAGCCAATGAATAATTGCCATGTCAGTGACTTCCACACTGACGTGTGGTGGCACCCGTTACCAGCAGGGGGCAAACTGTTGAGTCAATCATCAGTTAAATAGACCCAAACGGGTGCTTTTCCTCCTTTCAAAAGAAGAAGAAAGGTTCATTCATTTGGGAAAGATAAAGAGTACTCAGCTGAAAGGAGTGCTGTGGCTGTTTTATGGCTGTCACAGTAAGAAAAGCAAAGGTGTCAAGGCGGAAAAGACAAAAAAAACAACGTCAACTGTGCTTTTGCTGTGATCACAAGACAGCTCAGACTGCAACAATGGTGCGTTTCTAAAACACCACTGTTATGTGACCAAAATCTACCCTTAAAAAAATAAAATAAAAATTTGAATGCATTTTTAATGGATAATCAAAGTGTTTAAGATTACCACAGCTGACATTTAAAACAGTCAGGTTGATGGATTAGTCACTACGGCTATGAGACAATACACTGCAATCTTTAAGGGCTTTGAGAAGGTTGCAAATGCAGTGATCTGCAGTCATCAAGAGCTTCCACTAGAGGGCGTTGTTTGAGGACATTTTCACCCACTTTAGAATGGTTTTAATTAGGGCTTCAAAACAGCTTCACAACAGAACCTTGAGATCCTTCCTGGAACCCATCCCTGAGCAAATTTTAACACCAAGTTACACAACAGTGGCTCCCATGTGACCTCATCAACTTTCAGGCAGCCAAGTGTGAGCACCAAAACAAACTAAGTAATTTCCCTGGACATCCTGTCGCTGGGTTTACAGGATTTCCCCCCGAAATTAATCAGTCTAAAAATTGTGGAATTGCAAAACTGTAATTTAACCATTTTTCTCTGTTTGCATATAGACATTAAAATTTTATGGATGGATGTTAAAATGTAGAGAATGAATACAGTGTTATGAAAATTTCTTCTTTTAGCTAAAAATACTCACCAAAATTGTTACCAAGTATCATTTTGTAAAATAGGTAAATTTTTTAGGAATATAATCCATGAAGTGTGTAACTCCAGAGGCCTGTATTGGAAAACAGGACTTAATCTTGTAACTTAAGTCCAACCTCAACGCTGATGTCCATGAAGTCGAGCCTGCGAGGCCCATCGGCGTATTGCTAAAGCTCACAAAGGCGCACTGAAATCACCAACCAATCACGTTCCATTTGGTCACAGGCAGCGAAACACGATGAGGGACGATAGCTTCGAGAGAGGGATGTCGCAGCTGTCGAGTACTTTGCTACAAAATGTATTCACAACCATCATGGAAGAACAAAAAATAAATAAATAAAAAAAATAATAAAAAAAAAAATAGAGGGGAAAACTTTGTTTGCTTCTAAATGATGCCCCTACGACAGATGAACAAACTTTATTTCTCTGCTTATTAAATGGACCTGCCAATCAATGCATTTCGCCCTCTAGTGGTAGGTCCACCTTACTTACTTCTTTTTCACTTTCTTCTCACTGGAGCCTTCTGTGCCTGGTCTGTAGAGACAGATAAATATAATAATAAAAAAAGAAATTTTTTTTTTTTAGTGGGCATCACTCAGGATTTAAATAAAAAAAAAAATAAAAAAAAATCTGATCCACCAATTTCTTTATTAATACAGTGGTATTGTTGTACATATAATTGCTTAATCTGATCAAGACACCTTACCCAGTTATGCTGAGGGGTTTGTTTTCATTTTCCTTGAGTTTCTTTTTCAGCTCAGTCGTTCTTGATGGTCTGTGCACATATTTCCTCTTCCCGGTGCATTCGTAGGTCCAGTGTCCCATCTCCAAACACTTCTGGCAGCGCACATGTTGTTTGTTTGCTTCCCTGTATGTAACAACAAAGGCTAATATGATTGTAAATAAACATGGCTGCAGGTACATGTCTTTATTGTCACATACAGTTGTGGTAAGAAGTTCACATTCACTCATCGTAGGCGTCAATATCATGGTAATTTTGGACTTTCAATAACTTTCTTGAATTGCTGTTTTTTGGGGGGTTTTCTCCATCCCCACAGTGACAAATGTATGTATACATGCTTCAATGTATACATTCACTCACTTAAATATTTGATTAAGCGGCATTGAAGGTTTCACAGTGGGTGGTCATGATTGACTGCAAGTGGTCGTTTTTCTTTGTCAGCATAATTTGTCTGACCATACTCACTGGATTGAACAAACTACCCTGGGAAAGCCCAAGGAACTTAGTCATGATCTACAGGACAATTCTAGTTTTACACAAGTTGGGAAGTAGTCTTGGAGGAATTTTATTCAAATGTGTCAAAAGTGTCACCCTGAGATGAGAGGAAATTTGGTCAGATCTCCAGGAACAGCTGGGGAACCGCCGAGGCTCGATCCCAATGATGAACTGGAAACTGCTGGATCATCACCATAACTGTCCACTAGGGGCGGGTTTTGATAATCAATTTTCCAATTAAAATTGATAAATAAAAGCATTATCGATTCATTAAAATCCTGAATCAATTTTTTAAATATAAATTTATTTTGTCAGAAAGGCCAGAATCTCAGGTTAAACCTCACAAAATTATTTCAACAACCACCAAACAGCTAAAACAGTAAATGAGAGCAGGTAAACGGATTCTGCGAAAAGACATAAACACAAAGTGCCGACCCGACGCATCAGAATCAGTGAGATGTTGTGTCTGTGTGCGTGCCGTCGGGGCTGAAAGCTGACATCTCACTGATTCTGATGCGTCGGGTCGGCGCTTTGTGTTTACGCCTTTTTTGCTCTAGATCCTGAAGCTGCAGGTTTTGTCTCTCTCCAACCAAAATTGACTGAACCAGCAGCAAAAGATCCAAACTACGCTTCACATAAATGTCGTAATAAATTCCCTCTTACTTTTGCTGTTTTGCTTCCACCACGATAAAAATCACACTTTCTACAGAGCTCTCTCTCTCTCCCTCTCTGTGTGTACTTCAAGAACAGTTTCCCCTCTAAAAATCTCAGTTTTCTGCATTATTCTCTTGCTTATTACCTACCAGTCTACCGTTGTTGGACGCTGTTTTTCTTTTTTTAAATGACTTCCGACAAGAAAGTCTCATTTCTGCTGTTCAATGCTGAAAAAATGTAAACTTTTTAAGATTATGTGAAATTGCAAAAGAGCTGCGTCTCTAATAAAACCTCGGTAACTTTGCTCTGCTTCAATTCAGCAGAATCAGGTAATGTTCATATGTTGATTCATGGTTTTCTTCAGTTTTTGTTCTATTGCAGAATATTTTTAAGGTTATGTGCTGTAAAAAGCCAGGCCAGGAAAATCTGCTTTATGCTTTTCTGTGTTTTATCCTCATTTACTTTGACACAAAGGCATCTGCTGGGATGCCTACACCTCTGATAAAGTCTCACAAGTGTCGGCTTTCTTTTTATAGATATAAAAATATGGATACGCACTGATAAATGATCAGAATTATAATTTTCCTGATTGTCTGAGGCAACATTTCCCCGAATCGATTCGGGACCTTGTGAATCGGAATCGATTCTAGAAATCAGAAGACGATACCCAGCCCTACTGTCCACAGTAAAGCTCCTTTTACATTGCCATAAACTGAGAGGGTGCTGATGATCAAGAAAGAAGGCTCTGCTCCAAAATCAACACTTCGAAGCTCAACTGAAAGATGCTGCTGCCCAACATGACAAGCCATACGATAGAAGCTTGCTGATGGCTACCAAAAGCATCTGATTGGGGTGCAACTTGCTAAGGGACGCTTAACGCTAATTTTAACGCTATGTGGATTAGAGAAAATCCAAAATAAATTTAAACCTGTTCATTCTTTCTTTTAAAGTCCCACCCTGGAGACAGTACAAATCAAAGAAATCATTAAAAGTCCAAAATTACCATGGCATTCATGCCCATGGTGAGTGTCTATAAACTCTGGACCACAACTGTAAATGTTAATGAACTTTAACAATAGTACAGCTTTGTAGTTGCTGGACAAGTTAGAAGATTTAAATTCATCAGTGTGTTAAAGGTGCTTGTTCCACTCTACAGTCAGTACATATGCGGAGTATATGAAGATGGTTCATTCTTATATGAACTTAAATGCGCATTAGAGAAAAACAGTAATGAAACGGAGCACCGCCCTGGCGGATCAGAATCAGTTCAGGAAGTCTGAAATTCAAGAAACATGTGCAAACTCGAGATCAGTGATAAAAGGAGGGGGAATAAAAACGAGCATCAGATTCCTGTGTTGCCTTTCACAGTGAACATGCAATTCAATGCTAAAAAACATTTCCATCATTTCCTCACGGGCACTAAAATGATTTCCAACAGTGGCAGACTCAAAGGTCGGTCTGACTTTTAGAAACAAGTCAGCGTAGAAACGTGACAGACAGACGACTTTTAATTTGTCGTTCCTGAAACAGATAGTGTGACAACAGTGGCAGTCACGGCGTCAGCCAGCCTTGAACAGACACTCTCTACAAGAATAAATAAGCTAATAATGATGTGGTGCACAGAGAGGCGCACTGGAGCTCCGTTCACTGTTTACCGGCGCCTGAGTCCGACCCGGAGCTCGAGCAGCTGAAGCTCGCTGCTGTGTAAAAACCTGTAATACTCACGAATATACAAAAACCACAGCGCTACAGTCGACTAACAATATCATACTCACGCTTGCCTCCTGGCTATTAATCTATGCATGGGAGTCGCCATGTTGCAGGGTACTTTTTCTTCTTTGTTGGTGTTAAATCAGCGCGTATTTCCGGCCCAACCAACATCGTTATCGCCTTCTATGGGTAAGGATGTCTACTGCACCTATTTATAATCATTAAAAAATAATTCACAACAGCCCTGACGTTTTTTTCACAACAGCCCTGACGTTTTTGGCTAGTGTTTTTTTTGTTTTTTGTTTTTTAAATATGTATATCAGATTGTTATATATTAAGTTATATGAGATTGTTCTCATGTAATTAGCAAACACAACATCAACAAAAAACCCCAACAATTCTTAGAGCATATAATAAAATAATGTTTAGAGCATATAATACTGTGCAAAGGTCTTGAGCAACCTCTCATTTTTCTTGATATTTTGCTTCTAAGGAGTCACACATTCTGACTGGTCTTGAGCAATAGTTCTGCAGGCTTCCTGAATTCTCTCAAAGTTTTCGTTTGTATATTCACTGTTATTTCCCTCAATTTCAGTCCAGTTTTGTATGTAACCATTTCCGGAGGAATGTTTTGTTCTTGTGTAAGACACTTAACTCTGACCTACGAATCATTCAAGCATAAAAAAGCCATCTAAGGCATGAATGGGTGAGGTGGCTACACAGATCAAACAATTAAAGACACAATTTTAAATTGTATCTCGTTAAATTTTAATTGACAATTACTGAAAAAAAAGCTATCTGCAGGAGATGAGAAATATCTCAAAGTCATCATTGAGAAACCAACAAAATCCAACAAAAGTCATGACACTGGCCCTTCTCTTAATCCATCCACTGTTTGAGGAAATGGTCTCAGTGGCTGTCAAGAAGCCATTTTTAAGAATGGGAAAGAGGTATGCTAAATTAGAAAAAAGTACTCTGAAAATCAGTAGCAACAGGTGTAATTTGAAATTTGTGAGTTGAATCGTCATCAGTTTGTGCAGAAGAGGTCAGGAGAGAAGTACAACAGTGAGTGTCTGCAGAATCTGTAAAACAAAACGGAGCTATGAATCTCCATCATCATGTAAATCTCAGGGTGTTAAAGATTTTGTTAAAACTAAAGAATTATGACTGCAGAAAAGCACAGTCAGGGTTAAATTCTCCACGCAATACGGTCTGGAAAGCATGACAGTGATACCAAAAACACTGTCTATATTGAAAAAGCATTGTTCAAAGATGTGTACAAACTCAGTTTTTCTTGTATTTCCATTTGGTTTGCACATGTTTCAATATTTTGGAGCATTGTTTTCCGACTTTTCAAACAAAATATAAATAACTCCACACGTTAGTGCAGTACTATGGTACACGTGATTCATTTATATTACATTACAGGGAAAAATGTGCCTCACATAATAATGCTACGTTTACAATCAGAATATAATGGGCTATAAACATTCTGTTTATCATAGTTCTCCCCAGCTTCTTATTTCCACTTTCTGTGGAAACAGTTACTGAGGTTAAACATTCAGTTATATGTCACCAACACAGTGCACACTTTCAGCATTCAAGTGTCATCACACCCACCTACATTTACAATTTGTCAGAGCTGGGTTTACATGTCATCAGCTCTCTTGGCTGTTTCGTGGATTTTTAAATGAATGACATTTTGTTTTTTGCAAACCAAACCAAAAAAAGTTTTTATGTCCGCTACTATTTTATACTAATTATTTATAATGATTGGTAATTTTATGTCACGTGAACTACTAAGTATTATAGAATAACGTATTTTAAAACGAATCTTTTCAGTAAAACTTGCTGTGGTTTAGTTATTTATAATTAATTTGTTTAATTTGTTTATATTTTGTTATTTTCCCCACCTTTCTGAGCTGGGTCATTAAAAAAAATAAATTTCAAATAAAATAATGTGAAGTTGTTTGTGAGTATGGCATATGCGGACCCCCCCCCAAAAAAAAGGGGGACAAAAAATGACTTCATCTCTTTTTGCATCACAGTCTATTTTTTCCCCCCACCTTAATTCGATCCCAGAAATCATCAAGCTAGTCATTTGTTGATTTCACTTACTGTCAAGGTAAACCTTAAACTTAGAGGTTATTTTGTATTAAATAAGAAGAAATTTATGGAGATTTCTCCCTACACCTCGACTGTTGGAGAACAGTCTTTCACGTGGATATGGAAAAGTCCAGAGAGCTCTAGAACCATGTAATTCTCGCGATGTGTGCAGGCGAGACGTTAGTAAAGCAGACCTTCCCGCTGCAGCCTGCCAGCACACCTCAGAGACACCGGCAACAATCAGCGGTGTGGATTATGAGTAAAAGTATTTAAGCTAGAGCATCTTAACAACTTCACTTGACTGCAACATTTTTTTTATGTTTTAAAATCTAGTTACAGGTTTATTCTCTTTACAGAAATCGTACTGTATACAAAGCTAAACCTAGGAGACACATATCGCTGAAGATGTCAGTGGTCGGATTTGACTTGGGCTTCCAAAGCTGCTATGTAGCTGTAGCCCGAGCTGGAGGAATCGAGACAGTCGCTAATGAGTACAGCGACAGATGTACACCGTAAGTACCAAGTAAAATCTTATTATAGTTTCCGGAGGATTACTAGGAAGGACAGGTTTTTTTTTTTTTAAATATAAGTGTTGTCTCACCGGCATAACTGTTGTAATACACGTGAACGCAGCTTCACTGCTTTCAGCGACTATTTGTTCTCTCTGCTGGCAAATTGAACCGCTTTCCAATGTGAATTAGTGACACATTTCTCAGACTGTTAATGGTGAGCATGAAACCATCTAGAAATTAACTCATAAGGCGCACACCACCTTCAAATTCCGACCATGAAGCTCCAGCGAGCTAACCAAGTTAGCTGAGCTCAGTTTTATTAACGGTAATAAACCGTTTGGAGAAATGGCGTGTGTTCGCCGGTTAGAACACGACCGGGCGGTGTTTGCCACCTGTCGTTTTAAAGTAGTACTTATCTTCAAGGCGTAAGCTCCGACCAACCGGTGTGCCCCGTGTGGCAAAATGTACGTCTTGCGTTAGGCTTTGTACGATGACGACAGCGGCCAAGCTCTTGTTGGAATATTCTAGCAAATTTTTATATTTTACCCTTTAATGTTTTAAACGGTGTTTATTATATGAAAAACATTTATTGTTACCAGAGAGGTTGTTTAATATTGTTCGAGTTCTGCTTATTTGGGTGTCATGGCGCATTTTGTAATTCCATTAGTTGTATTTCAGTCATCGTAACTGATTTTGAAAGTCTTGTCAGTATTTCCTCATTTGTAAGAGTTTAACGTTAATATTGCATGAACAAAGTCACTGGTTTTGAATGATTAACTGGTATATTTATAGTTCATTAAAATTTAAAATTCCCTCCCGATGAAATGGTAATAAAATAAGAGCAGTTATTATATTGTAATTTATTTATAACGTTTGTATTAAACAGGGAAAGAAAGAGATAACATTAACACCCAATTTATGCTTAGCTGTGTACCTACTACTATGTCAGATAAAATTAATATATAACTATATAAAATGGGTTTTAAGTCATGTTTATATGAAATATGTATACATCATTAAGTGTTTGTCTTTTATTTTGAATCAACCTGGACTTTTAAAAAAATTAATTTAATTTTACTCAAGTTTACAAGGCAAACGTGTGTCAGCGAAGTAGATCATTTATAAGATAATTACAATGATTATACATCAGTTTACTTGGTGTGTGTCTATGTTACACAACAAATTCACAGTTCAGAATTTAAACACAGAATTTCATGTCGAATATTTGTAACACACTTGGTCTGTAAAGGCTTACTTAGTAAAAAGAAAACAAATACTTTACCAATTACTCGCACAACGTTTTGTCTGTTGCCCACATAAATATATTGGATTAAATTTTAAAAAATGATGAATATTGGACTGTTTATGTGAACTTTCTCTCTACATATCACAAACATTGCTGTGTAAAGTCCTTTGAGTGCTCAAATAGAATAGAACACTGTATAACAACCAGTGCATTTACCGTACAACTTCCAGTCCTATTCTTGATTGAAGATCAGCATCTGCTAAATGACTCTCCTCAGAGACATGTATTGTTGACAAATCTTAGACATCACCACACTCCACTTGTGTGTTGATAGCAACGCTTGCTTGTGTGTCATCAGCATCTGTGTTTGATAGAGATGGTGATGAGAGGCAAGCCCTGTGTGATTTAAGTGGACTTACCGCACCACTTTAGCCTGTGTGTACATAGTATATACAATGCAAAACTTAAACGAGCCAGTCTGGAGCCTCAGTCCAGGTTTCAACAAGGATTATTTAGAAAAGTAATGAGAGCAACTAGTTAAAAATTGTGACCAGTGTAGATTGGTCACTGAACTGTGATGTCAAGCTCTGCCTGTTGTGTCATTAATGTAGCTTAACATTTTGACTTGTGTGTGTCCAGGTCATTTGTATCGTTTGGACCCCGAAATCGTTCCATAGGAGCTGCTGCAAAGAGCCAGGTAAAAATTCAGTCACCAATATTGTCATTTTTGGGAGAATTATTTAAAATTAAATGTAAAAAGTGGTTAATACTCTGCTTTGTTTCTTCTAATTTTGTCTCTTTTTTATTTTATCCAGGTGGTGACCAACTATAAGAACACAGTGCAGAGCTTCAAGCGATTACATGGCAGGGCGTTCACAGACCCTTACATCCAGTCGGCCAAGTCTAACTTGGTGTACGAGCTGGCCCAGATGCCCTCTGGGGCCACCGGTATCAAAGTAAGACTGTATTTTCTAACCAGGTTCCTGCCATCAGCTTAGCTGATGGGCCAATAATTAATCAAAAGAAAAAAAGACAGTTAAAAGAAAATTAACTGAGAGACATCACAGCAGCTTATTTCTGACTATGTTGCATCCTCCATTCACTACATGCTGTGCTCTAAGAAGTGCGTCATGTAATACTTTTTGCTCTGATTCATAGCGTTCCTACTTCATCTTCCCATTTAATCCCAAAAACAGTCCACTTCACTTTCAATATGTTATATTTATTTCTGCAGGGATTTTGTTTCTTAGAATATTATCCTTTGGGCAAAATGATTATTGTGTTAGTGATATGAACCATATACTTTGTACATTTTTCACATTTAGGCAGTCAGCAAACTTTTGGCACTAATAGATGATGACTGCGAGACTCCAGAAATACCCAAAGTTATTGCAAGTGCATAAATGACAATGCCTCGCTTGGCACACTGCAAAGGCACAGAGCGACATGTTGTAGGATCCCTGTGGAGATGATTAATGTCAGTCCTCAGGATAAATAAGAGCAGAAGAAATGTCAAATCAAAACAGAATACATAATCCTGGTTTTGCCCGTTAAACCACAAGGCTTTGCAATCTGCATTTTTTTCCATATTTTATCACATAATGCATATTTTCTCAGCTTAAAAGCCCTAAATGAAACTGAGATATTCATTTAAATAATTAATGAGTTTTCCTATTAATGAAAATATTAACATAAGTTGTCTTGTGTGGACTGCAGAAAATATCTTACTGTACTGGCTAGCTGTATGATTTGTCTTGACAGTAATCTTTTACCTCATTACCAATTCTAGGTGATGTACATGGAAGAAGAGAGGATATTCAGCACTGAACAAGTAACTGGCATGCTGCTGACCAAGCTGAAGGAGACTGCTGAAAGTGCACTGAAGAAACCAGTTGTGGATTGTGTCATCTCGGTAAGCATTAGTTCCATCCTGGCTCAGGCTTTTTAACCAGCTGCTTATAGCCCTCCTTTTCTTTCATGTAACCTGCATCCACCGATTGCTTGTCCTGTCACATTGAGTGCAGCCAACATGCTTGGTTGATTCACGTGTTTACATTTGGGTTGGACATTACCAGCTGCTTTGTAGCTCGGGTGCACTTGGTGATGATTTCTGCCTCAAGTACCATTTGCAGAAATAGTTTTCAAGCGTATTTTGCAAAGTATTGTTGCGTGTCAGAGGATGTTGAAGTCGCCTCCTTTTTAGGTACTAAATCGTCATTAGAGGCTGACACGGGCTTTTACTGTCAGACGTTCCTGGGTTTGTCTCAT
Organism: Pelvicachromis taeniatus; assembly: GCA_015108175.1. NCBI lineage: Eukaryota > Metazoa > Chordata > Actinopteri > Cichliformes > Cichlidae > Pelvicachromis > Pelvicachromis taeniatus. The sequence continues at coordinate 26,374 of VURO01016427.1, forward strand.
TGTTGTCTGCGGTAAAGGACCTAAACAGATGCCGTTGCTATAGCAAAGATTTCCCATATAATACTTTTGTATGATGTTAAAACTTTCAGATTGATTTCGGATGATGTAATATGGCACAGCCCTTTAAGCTCTATGAGACGTGTTAAATAGGTTTGGATGTGCTTTTGTTGATCCACCTGCTTTTCCTGGATCAACATGATCCAGATGGTTTTTCAGGCTTAATTTTGTAACAACAGATCTTATCGAGGTAGCTTTGAATGTTTTAGGAGTTGATTGTTTATTTGGTGAAAGTGATGTTGCATAATGAAGCTTTAAGTTACCATAAAGTGACTTTGTATACTCTAGGTGTTCTGTGTGCATGAATAGAACACAGCATTAGATTTACATCCTGTCATTTGACAGCCAGCGATTAATGTCATCCTCTTGAATTTTCTACCAGTTCAGGTACAAATATGCAACCTGACAGCTGCCTGCAAGGTGTAGAAATGCTTTACCACCTGTTCTTTTCACATTTTGAACCCTGAGCACTTCAGCACATGTCTTGTCTGAAAGCTTTATTTCGTCTCTTGTACTTCGAAGCTGAAGAGTGGGAAGCGTGTGTTTCCTTAGCACAGACCAAGGATCTGTTATATAATGTTACAGATCTCATACTTTGAGGCCCTTACTTTCACTGGGCCTAACTTTAAGGTTTACATCAGCTCTGGAGATGGATGACATGTTATTAGTACTGTTGCCAATAGCTAAATTTAGCCTGTGATCTTTTCCACAAGGAGCTGTTTTGTTTTGGCACCCTGAGTAACTAACATGGTAATTTTATCCAGGGACCTTATGAATCTTGTGAGATAGATGATTTATCCCTTTGCGGGACCCAGATTGATCCTAAACATGGAATAGTGTAATGTAATGTTTTGGGTTTTTTTCCTCTCAGGTACCAAGCTATTTTACTGACGCAGAGAGGCGGTCAGTCATGGACGCAGCTCAGATCGCAGGCCTCAACTGTTTACGGCTGATGAACGAGACTACTGCAGGTACATGGAAACACAGTAAATTGTTGTAAAGTAACATCTAGATCATCTTTAAGTTCACTGTGTTGTTGTTGAGCCTGTAATGTCATACTACTCAGAAACCTGTTGAAAAGGGTTATTGCATTAGTTTATACATTAACCATCAGATACAGCATTAAGCCTGACCTACATTTTATTTATATACATTTAAAGCACTGCAGTAACAATTTTATTAGTTAGAGGAGATTCAGTTTAGCATAGTGCAGCTGGAATTTAGAGTACTAATTGTTTCCTGCATGCAGTGGTGAGTAAAAAATAACCTGAAGCTTCTGTCTGATTTCTGCAGTGACTCTGGCATATGGAATCTACAAGCAGGACCTGCCAGCTCCAGAGGAGAAGCCCAGGATAGTGGTGTTTGTGGACCTGGGCCACTCTGGTTACCAGGTGTCAGTTTGTGCCTTCAATAAGGGAAAGCTCAAGGTGAGCGATGGATAAATACTGAAAGTGTTCATGTGAGTTAGCAAGTTTACTAAAGTAGGTTATGTTTAAATCTTATATTTATGATATTCTGTTATTGATAAACATGCATTGACTCTTAAATAAATGTAAAAAAAAAAAAAATAAACTCCAGCATTTATGGTCAGCGGTGAACACTGCTGACTATCAGTGATGTTGGTGTTCAGGGTTACGCTGCTGAAAAATAAGGAAGGATCTTAAATATTTAGAGGCAAAACCTAAACTTGCTTCTACCTAATGGGAAGGAATTCTTTTTATCCAGGGTACTACATGTGGGCTGTTTTTCAATGGACATAGACTACACTAGAATGGGATTTTTACAAATATGCCTATACTTAACCTTACTGTTGATGACCTTGTCTGCCTGAGCTATCTCATGTATACGATAATTAAAAAAAAAAAAAAATCCACTTTCTCATACTAGTAATACTAACGTAATTACCTTCTCTACTGGTAGATCCTGGCCACTGCGTTCGACTCAGACCTTGGTGGCAAGGACTTTGACGATATCTTGGTCAACCACTTCTGCAGGGAGTTTGGAACTAAGTACAAGCTGGACGTGAGGTCCAAGCCCCGTGCACTTGGGCGGCTCTACCAGGAGTGCGAGAAGCTCAAGAAGCTGATGAGTGCCAACTCCTCTGACCTCCCTCTCAACATCGAGTGCTTCATGAATGATATTGATGTTTCCGGTAAACTAAACAGGTGAGAAGTAAAGTTAAATTAAATAAGAGAATAAGACCAGCATGTAGCATGTGACCACAAGTATTCTAAAAAGGGAATGGTGTTGTTTCTTAATTTATCATGGAGTTTTTCATAGTGTGCATGTTGGCTGCACCTATTAATAATTTATGACCACGTGTCCCCAGAGGCCAGTTTGAGGAGATGTGTTCGGGGCTGCTGGCCAAAGTCGAGGGTCCCCTGCGCAGCGTCATGGAACAAGCCAGTGAGTACATCGACTGTAATAGCAGCCGGACTATCCCTGTAGGCACATGCACAATCACACAATCAGTCCTGTGCTTTGCTGTGGTAGCCCTTCCCTCTGAACAATAGCAGCATGTCAGCCTTCCTTTAATCATTACTCACATATTTTTAAGCTTTGCTTACTATTAATCTGTCTGAAAGTAACCCATCATGTTGTTAGAGCAGGTTTTCAACGTTGAAAGGAAAAATAAACAAATATGATACTTATTACTTTGTAAACCTAAATAACCTGCTTTGTTTCACCCTTGTTTCTTGTTTTTCAGAGCTGAAAAAGGAGGATATATATGCAGTCGAGATCGTGGGTGGCGCCACCAGAAGCCCTGCCATCAAAGAGCGGATCAGCAAATTCTTCGGCAAAGAGCTGAGCACCACCCTAAATGCAGACGAGGCGGTGGCCAGGGGCTGTGCTCTGCAGGTACAGCTTGCCTGTCACATGGCAACCACTTTGATCCCCACAGTGACTCAGGCAGCAGACTCATACAGTGACAGCTGTGTTATACCAGGAAGGGAGACCTATGAGAGGATCGCTGAAGGCTGTGATCTGTGAAACGTTTGGTGACAGTTTAAAACAACAACAATAGAGCTTCACTAATACAAATGAAATGCGTGGTATTTCAGGTGGAAGCAGTTTTATTTTTGGTCTGAAAATGAAGAACACAAAAGTTTAACCTTAAAATTCTGTTTTTTGTTGGGTTTTTTTCCCCTCAGTGTGCCATCTTGTCACCAGCTTTCAAAGTGAGAGAGTTCTCAATTACAGATGTTGTCCCTTACTCCATCTCCCTAAAGTGGAATTCAGCTGCAGAGGAAGGACTGAGGTACTCTTTATGCTTGAATCTAAAAGAAAGTAGCACAATGTACTAAGATCCCTTTAATGCAGCTGATTTAATACTTGAATGTATTGCTTTCTCTTTTACATTGCTCCTATTATATTGAAGTGTGAAGAGTGAAGCTTAGCCAGAAATCATACTGTTGACTCCCTTCACGATTTTTTGCCACACCTTCCCCACACCCACTGTGCCACGCAGATACAGTATCAAAAATCTTTGTCGGATTCATTCACGTTTTGCTGAATAATATCCAAATCCTGTTTCAAGCTCTAAAAGCTTCTCATAAATGATCTTTGAGTTTGAAGAAGACTTCAGATGTGTTTAATAAACTGTTGCCAAATAACAGATTGGTGCGTGCTGGTGGGTAGGTGGGTGGGTGGTTGAGTAGGTGGAAACCTTCAGAGGACAAACGGTAGGCTTCGTGTCAATTCTTTCACCACTTGCGTTGTTGGAATAAAAACTTCACTGTCATCTGTTGCAGGATATTCAGAGCCTGTAAGCTAGCACAGCTTGTTTCAAACCCTCGATGACAAGAACAGAGAACTGATTTCAGATTTTGATGTCTTGTCCCTGTAAATTTCTCTCAATCACATGCTCTTCCTGTGTTTTTCCAGTGATTGTGAGGTTTTCCCAAAGAACCACGCAGCTCCTTTCTCTAAAGTACTAACCTTCTTTCGGAAAGAGCCATTCAGCCTTGAAGCCTACTACAACAATCCCAAGGAGCTGCCTTGCCCTAAAGCCACTATAGGTACAGCCACATTATTCAGATTTAGATGCAATTCTGTGAGTTTCTATGTATTTGTTCATATATTCGCAGGTATTCTCATCAGTGCTAACTTTTAACTCTGCAGGCCAGTTTCTGATCCAGAATGTGGTTCCTCAGGCGTCAGGGGAGAGCGCAAAGGTCAAGGTAAAAGTTCGAGTGAACGTTCACGGTGTGTTCAGTGTATCAAGCGCATCGTTGGTTGAAGTCGTAAAAACAGCTGAAGGAGAGGAGCCAATGGAGACGGACCAGATCGCGAAGGAAGAGGAGGTGTGTATTATGTGTATTTGCACTGATTTTTAGACACTAATGACATAGAGAGGGTATATGTATATGAGTAAGGAAGAGACAAGAGAGATGTTTGCTTTGTGCTGTGCCTGAGAAAGCCCTTTCAATCAGTAATCCAGTTCCAGCCCCACCCCACTACTGTATTATTTTGACATCTTGTCTTGACAAGCTTACGACTGCTTTAAGAGGTTTAGCAATAAAGGTTTCCAATATTGCATACAGACTGAATGCAACTCTTAAAGAGGAGTCCACATGACACAAACATTTCCAAAACCTTGATGTGAACATCTGAGCAATTGCTGGGGACTTATTTTAAAATGCGATGAACCCAGATTTTATAGATGACACCAGCAACAGAGCAGCACATGCTGTTTTAATTTAATTGTATGTATATTCTTTCTTTCGTTGCCATGTATCAGAACAAAATGCAAGTCGACCAGGAAGATCAGAAACTCCAGGCTGGAGACAATGGAGACAAGAAAACAGAGACTGAAGAAATGGAGGTAACCTTGTGCTGGGCGATAAGGCAACCCTAATGCCCATACATGCATGTACACATACATATGTAAATACTTACAAAAAAGTTTCTTCAAGTTCAACAAACCTTGATGCCCTTAAAGACACAATTTTCACTGTTTAACACAAAATAAACTGGACATATCTATATGGCAACTTAGGGAAGCTTATTTCTACCACCAGGGAAATTTTTTTTGGCAACACTAATGTTAGTGACTTAATAACTAGAAATTTTGAAAGGATAACTTTATTCAACAGATTTAAAAAATAAAAAAATATGAGCCATATTGATATCAGGCAAGATATGGCCATTATTATATAATTTTTAACCATATCGCCCAGCACCAGGTGACCATTACTTCCTTTACATTTAATTTTCTTTAATATTTTAACAAGCATGATTTGCCGCTGATTTTTGTTTTTGTTGTTGCTGTTTTTTAATAAAACATGCTGTTTAACATAAAAACACACATAAATTTCTGTATTTGTAAAGACTAACCCCATAAAATGATGTCTTAAGCAAACCTCCAACGGCCCTCTGAAGGTCTCAGAAGGTGTCTTCACTTTCCAAAAGTGTCCTCATTCCCAGAGCCTAAAACTATAATTGTTCCTCACAAGAATACACATACAATTACAAACACACCCATAGTGTTGAAATTGGTGAAACACAAAAGCACATTTGAAGTTGGAGCTGTTCAAGTACTCAAAGGCTGAAGTCAAACACAATCACATTGACATGAGATTTGGTGTGTTATAATTGTTACTGCTGCTTTTGTTTTTTGGGGAAAAACGTGTTTCATCTCTGCTTTTACAGACAACGACAGAGGATGCCAAGCAGCAGGAGAAGAAGAACGACCAGCCTCCTCAGGCCAAGAAGCCCAAAGTAAAAACAAAGACACTGGAGCTGCCCATAGAGAGCAGCTTGGACTGGCAGCTTTCCAGGGAAGAACTAAATTTGTTTGTGGAAAATGAGGTAATGCTGTAAAAATTACAAGGACTGTGTAGTGTACATGCACAGTGTTGCCTAGTGATGCTCAATCTTGTTATCATTAACATTTAAAGAAGTGGCTCCATAGTGTAACTGTTTACATGTATTTGTCTAAAAAGCTAAAGATAGAAACAGACATATTAAGCAGCCAACGAGAAAAGGGAGAAGCTGATTGGCTTTTATCAGTAACACCCCCCAAAAAAATTCTGTCTGTGTGTGTATAGATAGATAGATAGATAGATAGATAGATAGATAGATAGATCTCTGTCTGTCTGTCTGTCTGTCTGTCTGTCTGTCTGTCTGTCTGTCTGTCTGTCTGTCTGACTGTCTGGCCTCTGGAGATTATTATCTGTCAGATATTACAGTATGACATCATCATGCTACCCAATA
>VURO01016437.1:4919-33863 GCA_015108175.1 Pelvicachromis taeniatus
TTAAACTTTAATCGTTCAATTTTCTGTTTCTTTCTTTTGGTTCATCTTTAGCAAACTTGTCATATTTGACTTTTATTTGCCTGCAGGGCTCAGTCAACAATTGAACTAGTTACACTTGACTAGGCGTGCTGAAGGTGTGCTTTGCAATAGTAGTAACTATAAGTAAGGATTTAACCTGTATTGTATTGTCACTCATCTAAATATAAACGCGTACTTGGTTTGCCTCTGACGTCAATAATCCAGTTATTCTGCATGACGTCTCTAACTTTGATCTGTAGGACCTAAAAATGAACTCCTAGGATTTCATACTGCTGGGCAATAAATGCAAACAGCCTATAAGAAGGTTATTCTGTCAAAGAGGGGTTTCTTAGATTTTCCACAGAAATATACCACATCTAACAACATCAAGTGATTCTCAAACTAATGAGCAGCACTCACATTAACTGCTGGATATCTCAAAATAAGAGGGAAATATTTGTTGCCGGTCCGAAAACTTGAAACACGGGAGCAAAACAAGAATCTTGGCAGTGTTTTTGGACCGTGATCTCAAGATTTTGATCCAGAACTGCTTTCTACCACTTTTTATTTCAAACTCGTCTCTGAGAAATCGGTCTGAGCATTCATATCGAGCAGCTTAGACTGCTGTAACGCTCTACACACTGAGAGTACTTTCTCACAAGCTTAAACTAAAACCTTGAAACTGACATTGGCATATGTAATAGGAACATTTTCCATGGGATGCACTCACTTTAAAATAATAATAATAATGCACTTTTGAAGCTATAAAATATTTAAATGGTTTGCTTTGTCTTAAAAACTTTATATGCTATGAGATTTTGGTCATAGCAATTATAAAAATATGTTGCTTCCAAAGAGGCCAAATACTAAACTAATGCAGCAGTTTCCTTTTGACCTTCTTCCCGATGCAGCTCTGCTCTCTATCCTGGGGAATGGGCTGGTGCTGGTGATCTGTTACCTCAGGAGGATGAAGATGGTTGGCTCAGAGCTGCTGTGCGTCAACCTGGCTGTGGTCGACTTCCTCTGCTGCATCTGCTTCTACCCGCTCGCCATCCTGTCCTCCTTCCGCCACGCCTGGCTGGGAGAAAACGTCACGTGCGTTTACTACGGCTTCGGCTGCTACATCTTTGGCTTGTGCGGCATGTTCACCATCGCTGCCATCAGCATCATCCGCTACCTAAAGACCTGCTACAGCTTGGCTTACTGTGAGGACTGTTGTTAATTAATAAGAATTTGATGCTAAGAGTAGTAGTTTCATGTAACTCGTGTCCCAAATGCCCCCAATATCCTGCAGTCTGTATCTTTTTTTGCCTTTTTGCTGCAGCTGTGTGGCTGAAAGGAGCCAACGTCCGCCTCTTGTGCTGTGCTATCTGGCTGATTGCTACGGTGTGGTCCAGCTTCCCTCTGTTCGGCTGGGGCGAGTATGTCCCTGAGCCTTACGGACTGTCCTGCACCATCGCCTGGCGGGGTTATCACACCTCCGCCAAAGATGCCTTCTATGTCATCTGCTCCTTCGCCTGCTTCACGTTGGTTCCTGTCCTCCTCATTGTGGTGTCGCAGTGCAGGATCCTCTACAAGGTGTCCCGCTTCTCCTCCTCGCTGTCTGCCAGAGGCATCCGCAACAACCTGCGCCACGCTGAGAAGCGGCTCTCCATGGTGAGCTTCAGTCTTTACATTATCTCTGCAGACTTGATTTAACCTTAAAGCATGACAGTTAAATTTTTCACACTTGCTGTAGGTGCTTTACGCTCACAGTGTAGGCACCCCAGCAACAGGTTGGTGTGACTGAGGCTGGAGACCTCAGTCACACCAACATGACAAAGCTGAGAGTTTGAGTTGACTTAAATGTAAAGTTAAGGAAAACACACGAACTGAGAATGCTGAGAGAATCCAGGCAGTGCTCAAATTTGCCACACAATTGACACCAACAGGAAATGCTCCATCAGTCGAATAGTCCCAAAAATGACCTCCCTTGTCTCTTCCTAATAACTGATTCTTGACGTTAATGGAAGACATCATCAGGCAACTACACCAGAATAGTCAGTTCATATAAAGAAGAACAACCTGAACAACCTGTGAAAAATATCACTCGATTACCACAGCTGTAATTTTAAAGAAAAATGTATATATATTAGCCTATAAAGTGAAACCAGCTGCTTGTCATATTGAGTTCAGCTCTGTCTAGTCCCACTGGGGGAATGATTAAGTGACCATGCGGCAAAGGATATCGAATAAGGAGGTGACAAGCAGGAGGCAAAGAGACCACAGAGAAGATTCAAGAATGTAGTGATTGTGGACACACAGAGGGTTGGTGTGACAGAGGAGGATGCTAGAGACTTTTGATAGGATGGAGATGGAGGCAGATGATCCAGAGAGATTTTTTTCCATTTATAGGTAAAACTATGTTCTGCACACGAGACAAAAACTCTATAAGAAGTCAATACAAGTTAAATAAACTTTATAGAGTTACCTCAAGATGCTTTATCTTGTAAAGTAAAGACCCTGCAATATAAGAGCAGCTGGTGACAGTGGGAAGGAAGAAATCCCTCTTGAGAGGAAGAGGCCTGCAGCAAAACCAGGCTGAGTGTGAACCACAAATATTACAGCAGGGAGGGTATGGCATTAAATGAAAAACAGGCTAATAATTACCATTTACATGCTAGTTGCCAGTTATGTCTTCTTTCCCTTCATATGGGATGGTTCAGTGTATCTTAAAGAAGGTACTAAAGAAAGCACTGAAGCATCTTTCTATAAGATTTGGATAATATTTGAAGCTTTGATAATGGCGAACCTTCTCTGTCAAATTCTCACTTTCACCTCGTGGTGTTAGATCAGACTTTGTCGTTATAGAGGTTTTACATTACTAATGTATTGTGAAGGTCATATACGCGATTCACATCTTTTACTCATCAGCCATTCATTGTTTTCATTTACCCCTCTGTGCATTTGTATTGTGCTTGGAGATCGCATTTAAACTTAGTTCTCCATGGAGTTTTCAAGGCAAACGGCACATCTTGGTATGTAAGAGGGTTTCGAACAAAGCTGACAATGACATGTATCTGTCAGAGACTTGGAGGCTCTTCTTCCAGCTTCAAGCTTTATCTCAGAGCTAAACACTTGAGCCTCTTGTCTCTCCAAGTTGAGTCACACTTTGTACTTGACTCGGCTTTTCTCTGTACTCACCTTTGATTTTAAAGGTTTGACTCTCCTGCAGTTTATCACAGACTTTTAAGCCACATCAATCGATTCATTCTTCCTCCGAATGGAAGGGAGGATGCAATCAGTGTTTTTTGTATGTTTGTTAGCACTGTACTGTAAAGGATTTTCACATTTCTTTGTGATGGTAGGTACCAATAACAACTCAAGCTGATTTAAATTTGGTGAAAATCGCCTCAAGTTCGCAACAAACCAACTTTATATTCCCCCCACTTTTTTATCGATTGTTTTCAAACTTCACAACAATATTGACCTTTGGGAACATGAGTACCTAGGTTGGTTAAAGCATTTAACCTTGACCTTCATTGTTAGCACCCCAGATCAATGTTGACCTTGAAGAAAAATTCAAGAAATTCCGAGTACCAGGAAGAGAGCCCAAGAGGCACAGAACACAGAGTAAGGCCCCAGATGACCAGGACGTTGTAGGGAGGAGTTGCCTCTGTTATGTTTTTTCTAGTAATATTCAAAGCAACGGAAATGGGTTTATCCCAACCTCATGAGATGGAAACCATAGAGTGAAGGTAAATGTAACAAAAATATTGTTTTATATTTAAAAGAAACTCGTGTCGCTTTAAAAATAGAGTCAGTGCTGTCATTTTTTCCTGGACACGCTTGTCAATATTCACATGACCATACGAAAGCCGTTACTAGGAAAGTGTAGACATGAAATATTTCAGTCTGCTGCACCACATGATCGTTGCTTTGTTGTTTGAAAATGGATCGCTTCATAGGAAACACGTTATCTGTGTGTCAGAGATGATTCATCAGGTCTCTGATTTGTTTCCAGTGTACTAACTTACCCTCTCTACTCTGTCACTTCCCCTTCCAGATGTTTTTCTGCATCAGTTTGGGTTTTATAATTGCCTGGGCCCCCTACGCTGTCGTGTCCTTCCTTTTCATTTTCCACAAGGAACACCAGTACATGGCTCCGGAGGGTTTCGTGTTCCCTGCCCTCTTCGCCAAAAGCTCCCACATCTACAACCCATTTATCTACTTCTACTTCAACAAGACTTTCCAGCGGGAGCTCCGCAGGCTGCTTCTCTCAACCTACCACAAGCTGGGAGGAAACAGAGTCGGGGTCCACATTATCACGGCCCATCAGGCCCCAAACCCGATCCATATTCAGCTCCAGGAGCAAGGATGCAGCCAAAAAAATAAATTCGGCTCATCTCAGGATGGAACTCAAAGCAAACGCAAACGTAAACGCAAAGTACTGCAGAGCAGCAGCAACAACCACGACAAGCTGGTGTACACCTGCTGGGGGTCCACATCGAAGAAAGCCTCCACCATCTCCAATAATAAACCCACCAGGGCCTCCATGCCGGTCTCTATGTAAACTCTAACAAATTACTTAAGAGTCATTGGACTAGTGTTTGAGAAATTGCTGAGTTCATCATGTATCCCAGCAACCATTAGTCCAACCCATGTGGACCAGGGTACTGCCTAGTGTTGCATTTGAGTTCACCGAGATGAGCAGTTCACATATATTGGCTAATTCTCTGTTGCCAGTGTTTCCCCTGCAGTCGCCGCAGCCTGCACTACTCTGTGTGCGTTTGGGAAGTATTACAGAAACCGTTACCAAATGTCATCACTCATGTGGTCTTAAGTTATTGTAAAGAAAGCTGAAGAAGTAAAAACCGCATCAAAACTATGTATTTTTGTCTTTTTGCTCTTTTGTCTCTTGTTTCCTGACTCATGTCATTTGGATAACAGACCAGTCTGCTCGTTCTGCACAACTGCGTGACACACACACACACACACACACACGCTCGCTCGCTCGCTCTCTCTCTCGCTCTCTCTCTCTCTCTCTCTCAGTGAGTGTCTCCTTGTAGCTGTCCTCTTTTTCAGACAATAACTTGCCTGCATGTGATGCGTTTGTGGGGTCCGTGCTACATTCGCTGATTTTGTAAATTATGTGAGAGATGCCCAACGCCTGTGAGAACGTATTTCGACCAGTGTGTGTCCCAAATAGTTAGACTCAGAGAGAAAGCATGTTGTGAGGAGTGTTCACAGGCATCAGACAAACTGGAATTCAGCTCAACACTGGAAATACATTTTTAAAATGAGGCTTGCAGTCTTTGAACATTTATGTAAATGGACATTTCACTGTTTCATTTTTAATAAACTTATAAAACAACTCAAAGCCTGTTTTTTTTGTTTTGGTTTTTTTCCCCTCGTTTCCCAGCTTGGTGGCCATTGTTGTGGGTTTTTTAGTCTTAATGGAAATGATTCATCATCAGTGTTTTAACCCTTATTTTGTCACACTAACAATCAACTTCTGGGGAAAGCGGTGATGATTTGTCAGCCCAGACTGTGCCATGAAATTTCATCACAACTGGGGAAAACCCAGTGCCAGTAACTCCCAAAACAAAATCATTTTGGATTTAAATATTTTCTTCTGAAATAATTAAATCCCTTCTACAGTGTGGAAATGTAATAATATCTCTGAGTGACAACAACGACAAAGCCTTGATTATAAAAAAGTTGTTATTATTGGGGGAAATCAATCATTTCAAAGGAACTGACTTTGTGCATCCAGAACAACAGAATAATTGATTGATTGCAGTTCAAATCAGTTGACAAAAAGCCAGGGTTGGTAAAGCAGACTGGACCACAAAACTGTGGATAAAACATGTGAGAAGGTCACTTTAAAGATGAACAACAAAAATCCTTGAAATCGATTTAAAAAGTCCTGGTGTGAAGGAGGGAAAATCCATAACCTCAAAGAATAAGAAGGCTGGGATGACTTTAGCAAAAGAACAGTTCAAGAAAGAAATATTAGAAAGTTATAAAACTCCAACCAGGCATAATTATTTACTGACTCAAAGTCCAAGTCTGATCCTCACAGAGGCCTAAAGCTCAAAGAACGCAACTAAATACTAAACATGGGAATTCTGATCTGTAGTGACGCCACTCGTGTAGCATATTTAAATGTTATTTTCTCATTATCGTGCGTATTCATTCACATTTAAGTGTGGCTGAAGTGTCTGAAATTAATGAGAAACATTAATACAAGATCGGACCCATCTTAAGTGAGAAAAATGCTCCCGACCAGTCCATTCTCACTGTAATTATTTTGAAAATCTCTCAGGACTCTCGCATTTTTATTCAGACCATGGAGCTGTCCGAGGGTTCAACAGCTGCATGAACTGAAAATCTTTTCTCACAGAGCAGAACTGCGAGGCTTCATCTCGTGTCTTAATGGTTGTTTACATAACTTAATAGCACCTGGCGAACAGGGGATTGGTGATTAGTCTAGACTCTAGGACAGGGGTCATCACCTATATTTGTCAGAGGGCCAGAGTTTTACCAGACAGTCTCCTTGGGGGCCGGACCCCCAAGGAGAAAATCAAATCAAAATCTAATTTTGGCTTAACATTATGATTAATGTTTATACTTCTTCCATTTCATTACAAAACTTAAGGCATTTGATTCAGGCTCCCATCACCTATACCACAGTCAGCCACTAGGAGTGATAGATATTTTGCCTCAACTCAGTTAGGCTAAGTCAACTTTATTTATAGAGCACTTTTAGTTGCTTTAAAAGTGCGATTTCCAGTCGCGGGCCGGATTGAACGGCTCAGCGGGCCGGATTCGGCCCGCGGGCCGCCAGTTGATGGTCAGTGCTCTAGAGCATCTGGTGTTTAGAAGAATTATAGTGACATTTAAAACAACAACAAAGCTTTCTTCTTTTAATGTTCATTTACCCAGAAGGTGAAACTCCTGAGATTTAAACATCACTAACTCAACATGTTTGTTGATAACGGGAGAAACCGGAGAAACAATACTATATTTACAGATTGGTTTGATGGATTAGTATATTCTCATAGAGGCAATCTCATATATATTAGTATATTCTCATAGTTAGGAAGATTATAAAATCTGGTAACAGAAGCTGAGTTTTCTTTATTCTTTTTTTAACCCATTAATTCATTTTCAGACACTTCCTCAAACAACTTGTGGCATAATGAAGCACAGCAGAGATATTTCCTCTAAGGAGCTGATGTAGCCCAAAAGCTGAGCTATGAGAGGATACACACTGACCTTCCAGTGTAAATGGGCAACTGTTTGCTGTTTACGGTTTGTCCCCGTCTCACAGAGGGATCTAAAAACAATTACTGCTTCTATAAAAAAGATAATTATGAAAGTCATACACATGCATTTTGCGTCAACTGGCGCGTGTGCAGACCTCCAGTTTCCCAGAGATCGTGTGTGCGTGTGAAGAAGTCACATACACGGACAGGAAAAAATGGACTGAACATGGGTGTCATTTCTGTCTTAGTGTACCAAAGCACCAAAATCCTGGGTGTGGACCCTGTGTTTCTATCAAAGGTCTTTGAAGTTGAGCAGTGAGATGTGTAGCCAGTCTTTGTTTATGTGCTGGCGGTGATGTAACCTCTCTTGACAATAGGCCGCATTGATGAGCCACAAAGCAGCTCAGTGTTTCCCTCATCATCCAAATCAGCAGGAGAGCTTAATTGCAGGTCTTCATCTGGAATATTACAACGACGACAAACGCTCACCAGTAAAATGCTTTGGAATGCGTAGCTGTGATAGTTTTGTGTAATGCACTTGTTTATATTTGTTGGCTTTCATGTGTTTCTTCTCATCTACTGTTCCTCTCTCTCTGCCTTTGGGTTTAGTGTTATCACACCTCAGTGTTAATCATTTGCTCTTTGATGCAGTGGTTAGCATTGTCGACTCACTCCAACAAGGTCGTGGGTAGGAATCCTCTGCCCGGTTCTCTCCAGGTACTCCAAATGCAGGCGTGTTCGGTTACCTGGTGATTCTAATCTGACCTTAAGTGTGAACGTTATCATCTCTGACGTCTGACGACCTGTCCAGGGTGTTCAGAGTCCATTTTTCAAATCCAACCCGCCTAGGACCGTGATTTGAAGCATTTAAGAAGACGGATGGATGGTTATTTTTCTGCATGTTGTTTTGGTTTAATTTCACCCCAGTGTGCTCATATGTAGTCCCGTCTTTGCTCCATGTGATTGTTTCTACTGTTTTTGTTTCATTTTTTTCTGTTTTTATCAGCTAATAACCCCCCCACCTCACCCACCACACACACACACACACACACACACACACACTTTTTTTGCTCTGATTCTGCATTTTTGTGCACTGATCACTGATCAATCATGCATTTCTTTTGACTTAATTATATTTTTCTTAAACATGCATTCAAAATTTAGAATGAAACAATAAACTTCAGCTTTTAAAATGCACAAAATTGCAGTATATTCCTAGAACAAGCCCATCACTGCCAGCTGACAGGAAAGATCAAACCAGTCATGAAAACAGAGGTCTCCTCTGAATTGGCCTCATGCTGAGCTTTTGATAACTGCATGGAAACTTTTCCAAACTACACTAAACAGAGTTCTCCAGGATCGGGGCCAGCTCAATTTTTTTACAGAAAGGCAAAGGTCCTGTTTGTTTGTTTGTGTGGACGTTTCCCTGCTGATAAATTAATTCTGGAGTTTTTCGTGTTTTGTTGCAGGACAGGTGTAATAAAGAGGTTTCTATCTGTGACAAACAGTAGAAAGGTTTGAGATTTCAGTGCTGAGTGAGGGCAAAATGAAAAGAGAAAGTAAAGTGAACTGAGCTGTTGACATACAACACCTGGGGGAAAAAAGTTCAACAAAACATATCCCAAGCTTTTAACATCATCAGAAAATGGGAAGAGTATGGCACAACTGCAAACCTACAGCACTAAGACATGGCCATCCACCTACAGTAAACTGACTGGTGGTGGATGGATGTAAACACAGGGCAATCCTGGAAGAAAACCTAATAGAGGCTGCAAAAGACTTGAGAATGGGGGAGGAGGTTTGACCCTAAACATACAGCCAGACCTAAATCCTGTTGAGCATCTGTGGCAAGATTTGAAAATTGCTGTTCACCGACACACTCCATCCAACTTGACAGAACTGGAGCTATTTTGCAGGAAAGACTGAGTCTGCAGTCTGTAGATGTGCGAAGCTAGGAGAAACACACCCCAATGGAAAGTGTTACGTCCCCAAGAATAAGGACTAGGAGATGAGGGGCGTAACAACAAGCATGCCACAATTTTCAGAGTTTTATTCATAAAAACATTTTGAACACCATGCATCATTTTTCTTCCGCTTCACAACTATGGACTAGATCGTTTTTTACGTGATAGACAAACACAAACAACAAAAAAGAGCAAGGTTTGTTGTGTTTTTCAAAAATAAAGAAGGAAGGAAGTGTGTAAAGTTATGTGACCAGATTAGAAATTATATCTTCAGATCATCTCAGACATCGTGACGGCCTGATGTTCACTCTGTCTGCTGCGAGATACCATCAGCTCTATAAAAACAGAACTTGAGCTGGGGGACTTTTTTACAGTGAGTGGGTCTCTTTGCCAGAGAAATGACATTTATTACACGCTGAAAAACAGTTTTCTCCACCACAGCACACTGGCAAGCGTGAATTCAAGTTAAAGGGATTGGCCCAACAATCAACCACAAAAACCACAGGTTAACAGCAAAAACTGTGAAAGGCGAGCAAGAAAAACATTTTTCTGATTCACAAAACTTTTATGTTCTTCGTCTACTAAGAAAAAATGTTTGCCGGGAAAAGTTTGTTTTTTTCCATTTTTGACAAGGCAAGAATAATCTCTTTATTTTGTTTATTTTTTGTGGTAGAACAAAACGGTTCTAATTTCTTTGTCTGATTATGATCCTGAAAAGGTGCACAGTGAGAAATGGTAAATAGTTTTGTGAGTATTTATTGTGTGGAAATATAGAGTTGTGGTCACACACATACACTCATCATGGGCGTGAATGTCATGGCGATTTTGGGCTTTTTAATGACTTTAAAAAAACAAGAATATGATGCACAAGTTTAAAATTACTTTGGATTTCCTCTTATCCACACAGGGTAAAAAGTATTCATACAAACTCATTAGAATTTATAGGACTTGACAGCACTGCTTAATCCCTTGTGTCTTTAGTGGGAGAGGGGTAACTACTTCATTGGGACACCTCCAGACGGCACCCAGGATCCCATGTGTAAATGAAAAATTTTAAATGGACTGACTTTTATAGAAAGCTTTTCTACTCTGGAGCACTCTTCAGTACTTCAAACAGCATGCCTTATTCACCCAAGCACTGTTTTTTTCTATGCTTAAGTGCTTTCTATCTGGGAGTCATACTCAGAGATTAATCTAAGTAATGCTCTTCACCGCTGGATGTGTCCAACTATATCTGCACGCCAGAAAGAAAGCTTTGCCTTCCATGGCTGGCTCCAAAACTGAGCCAAAATCAGTTCTGTTTAAAAAAAAAAAAAAATCAATATAGGCGCACAGCCACAATACTTAAAAGCATAAGTCCCCCAAAACACACACACCATAACCACACTGACAAATGTTCTTTAACTCAAATAAAGCATCTGTTGTTGAAGTCAAACCAAACATTTACTACTTCACTGTGACATCATCACATGATAAGTTATGTATTTTTTTTAACATTTATTTGTGGTTACAAGAGGTGTGTGGCCAATCAGAGTCAAGCGGTAGGCTTGACTCTGATTGGCCACTTTTTATTACACTACTCTGCTTTTTTTTTGGACAAACTGTGGGCATTTAGGTTTGCCCACTCCCTCCGTTAATTAAATTATTTTAGATTTAAATACGTACTTAGCTAAAAATTGGCTTTGATTTTCATTATAAATGTCCAGGAGTGCATCTCTATATGTTTGACTGGGACGTGGGACTGATCTGTGAGACCTTGTTTTTTGCGAGGAACCTGTTTTCATGGAATCTCACCCTCGTTAGTCTGGAAATGAGGACGAGCAGGCCATGACAGGGTGGAGGCCGATCTCATTATGGGAGGAAGCTGCCCCGCTGAAGCGTAACAGGACAGGCTGGGATGATCAGTGGAGCAAGTGGGGGCTTGGAAAAGGGTTTTCAGTGGGCGAGGGGGGATTGGAGTGGCACTGCAGACCTGGGTCAGCCACAACCCCCCCCCCTCTCCTCTTCTGTGTGCCAGCCTGGCCTCCATTGTTCAAACCCTCATTAGCACCAGTTAGAGAAGAAGCTGTTGTGGATGCGCTCCCCCACCACATTCACAGCAGAGCACTCAAACTGGGACGCAAACCGCTTCTCCTCTGCTTTGCCAAGTGGAAACTGTAAACTGACAACACAGACTACAGCACAGGACAGCAGAGGGTTGAGGGCCTGCTCTGGGACCTGAGACACCAGGATGGACACTTCAGATTATGGAATTGGAGCAATGAGGAGAGGAAGCTATGATGATGGTGCAGCTTCACTGCATCCCGTAAGTATGCACCCATTATTTACTCACAAAGGGGATAGTCGGGACAATTTTGTGACATCTAAAAGATGAGTTATTTTGATTGGTGTCTATGCATCTGTGAGAGGTTTATGATCAAAGACACAGAGAGGAAATACAACATGACAACACTGACTGACTGCTGAAATGTGATTACATGACAGAAAACAAGTGAGTGGGAGGGTTCAGATCAAATCGTTCCAGATGAGGTCGACCTTCAAAGACGTGTGGCAAGTGAGAGGTGTAGAGATGTAGGCTCTCAGAGCTTCATGGAGTGCAGATGCAACAGAAGCAGGAAAAGCTGCCAGAAAACGTCTATGAACCTTTCAGGTTTACCAGGGTTTGTGAAGTGATTATTCATTGATTTGGCCTGATCTTCATTTAAGTCAAAATTAGGTAAACCAAATAGCCTTATAATACAGGAACGCCTATATTTGATCTTTAATGAAAACCTTAAACTTCGACCTCCTCGGTTTGGAAAGCGATAAACAGCTCGCTCAGCTTAGCCTGGTCTTTCCAAAAATCAGAGAACCTCACAGCAAAAATATGTTAACCCCGTTTTAAGGCTTGACCCTGAAACAGCCAATCACAGGGTCTAAACCTGCAAACTGGCTTATATGAGGTCAGCATTTGTCCTACATAGATTAGGGCAACACACAGATGCACTTTAAAAGTGTCTTTTAATCAATTCCAAAACATAGAGGGACATCATTTGAGTTGGAGCTTTTGATTTATACAATTCAATTGAATTCAGTTTTATTTACACAGCGCCAAATCACAACGTGGTGGCTCTGTGCTCACTGCAGTCGCCCTCATTGATAAGTATTTTTGCCTTCACTTTATCCTGAACCCGAGCAGATGAATCCGCTTTGCTGTGAAATGGCTAACCATAACCCAACCTACACTTCAACTCTTGCCAAGGCAAGAGCACACACAAGGCATCACCACACAAAATGTTGTTTACAGAGGAAATAGCATTTTTTGTGGCAACTGCTTTGTTTCCTGTCTCTACTAAGTAATGCACGCTTGTTTCTTTGTACTGTGATAATAATATTTCCGGGACCGACACCTTTCATCTCTCCTGGATAGGCTTAGGTACTCAATACTGTTTGGTTTTTATACCAAAACCTACAGCTATAGTAATAAAAAGCATGAATTTTTCATTTCCCTGGTAACAAGGTACTTTACTAATTCTTGATATAATGAATATTGAGTGCATTAATATTCTTATTCTTGTTCTCATAATCAACAAAGAGAAATTAGCCCCACATGCACCATCCTCTGTAAATATCAAACATGCATTAATGGAAGATTTTCCCCACAAGTGTGTTTAAGAAAACAGCCGAGCGTGAGACACTTCATTGATATGGGTGCTGTTGGTCTATTTGTTGACTGTAAGAGAGAAATATTATCAGCTTTCTTCAAAAAGAATAAACAAAGCTTTTATTAGACTACTGCATTATCTCTAAAAACAAATCCATTTTCAGCAGATGGGACCTACAGCTTGTTAATGGTGACACTTTTGGCCACGTTCCTTCAGTGGCGGTTCCAGGATTCAGGTAACAATGAGCCTTTGTGTCCTCCGTCGTTGCTCTAAACTGCTAGGACAGAGGCCAGAGATTGACACTCTGCAAAGAGTTCCAGCTCTTGTTTGTTTTGTTGCTCTTCTCTTTCATCTCCAATTCTGCTTCATCCAATTTCTCAGTTTGTCTGACAATTAGAGCGCAACATCAGCAGTAGCAGGAGCCACAACAAGGATGGAGAGAGACTGTTTGTTTTCCTTCACACAAATGAACAGATGTCCAAGTGCGTCGGAGTGTTACCCAACAATTATTAGGCAACTTCAGAATTTCCTTTAAAACTCTTCAAATGCAGTCAAATCTTCCCAAAGAAAAGCCATTTACAAGAAAAAGGGAGAAACAGTTGAAACAGACTATTCATCCATCAGTGCGACTAAGTAAAAGAAAAGTAAGTAAAGGAAGATACATATTTTAAAAAAATAATAACCTGAAATAAGAACAAAGTGAAAAAACAATTCCATCCCACTTCCACCCAAAATCAGGCAAGAGCTATACTAAAGTTACTGTTGTCTAAGGCAAGAGGAAAACCAAAAGATAGTAGTGAAATATACATATATGAATAAACAAGCAAATAAAAGAGAAATTCTCCAACACAGAATCAGATGGGCTGTTCTGAATAGTTCAGAAACAGCTGATCAGCTGTGATTTTCCCACGGTTGTGTGGGAAAACGATCTGAAAGAGAACGATCTGAAAAAGCGAAAATATCGGGTGAGCGACAGTTCACTAGGTGAAAATCTCTGGTTGATGTCAGAGGTCAGAGGAGAGTGGGCAGAGTGAGCTGATAGGAAGGCAACAGTGAGTCAAACCAGCTCACAAGGTATGCAGAAGAGCATCTCCGCACACTCAGCACATCAAATCATGAGGCAAATGAGTGTCGCCGCTGACCATGTCCATCCTTTTATGACCACAGTGTAATCACCTTCTGACGGCTGCTTCCAGCATGATTACATACCACGTCACAAAATGCAGGTCACAAGCTCAGCAATGAGCTCAACATGAACCAAAACCTCAGGATTGTTTCTAGCACCATGCACCTGTGCCATGAAGAATTAAAGGCAAATAGGGAGGTCCAACCCAGTAATAGCAAGATATATACCTAATAAAATGGCCAGTGAGTGTCTATGTGTTCTGTTGTCTAACCTTTCTAGTCATATTAATAGATTTAAAACGATCAAAAGGGGTTTTTGATAACTCTGGAAAATAAATATTTTTTGTATCTGGACTTTGTAAAATAAATGTGCCTTAAATCTGCAAAATAAAATCAAACTTTGAGAGCAATAAAAATAACCTTTTTTTTTCTTTTTTTTTTTTACCTTTTTAATACTCAAATGAGTGTTTTGTGTTTGTGTCCGAACATGATGTTTTTTGTTATTGTGTCAGTTTGACGATTTTTTCTCAGCTTAAGCAACTCGTTCAGTGCTTTCAAAGTTCACGTGGGATTTGTTTTTATTTGCAGCTTGTTATACGGCCCGATGCAAAAAAGCTTAACTGCAGTGAGAAAACACAATCAGGCAATCGGCGTTCCTAAACTACTGAGATTGAAGCTGATATGTGATGGAGGAAGTGTGTGACCCAGATTTCGGCGCTCATGATGTGTAGTTATGGCTTCAGTTTACCTTCGCTTTCATTAGTCCCTCCTTTATGTAAACACGTGAGACGTATTCAGTGCGCACAGCGCTGATTAATTTCATGGAAGAGCACACTTGAATTTCAAATCCTCTCTCGGTTGTCCTTTGTCATGAGAAAAAAAAAAAATCTTATTGTGCCCAGATGTTTGGCCTTCAGTATGGAGGACGACTGAACCACACAGGAACTCGTCTCCTAAAATTCCTCAATCTAAAGCACAAGTACACTGCGATAGTTGTACACCCTGGCACATTCTCTACACAGAGTGTAGATTTGTTTTTCTTTTTAACATATTATATTTCAACATTGAATATTCTGTGCTAAGGTACTTAAATCCTTCAGTCCCAAGAAGAAGCCTTTATCCGTCACTATACAAACCTTTTATTTGTCATCATGCATTCACTTGTTAGAGCAGAGACGGACGTCAATTTCAGTCGTTAACCCGCTGATTGGATTCCAGAGCATTATCCAGGAGTAAGTTCAGTAAAATTCGGCCTCTGACAGGGCAGAAAATGGAAAATTAAAGTACATTATGTTGGTTTCTATCATTTTTTGTAAATTTCTTGGTAAATGTATTTACTTTAATGGAACCTCTCAGTGAACAGCTATTTCAAGTGATTACGATACGTTTCTTGAAGCTGTTCCTGTACTCGTTTGTCTGCAGGTGGAAGGTCACCAGAGAATAGGTTATTTCCTCAGTCTCTATGTCTATATATGCTTCACTGCGGTCACAGTTCAGCCCCATATTTAAGTATATCCGTTATTAAATTTTGCAAATCAGCAAAACCTCCTGTTGCTGTGTTCTTTTCTGACTGAAATGCTTCTGTGCTTCTTGTGTTTTGTCAGCAAAATGTTGACAGATATAAGTTAATGGTCTTTATTTTCTTGGCACATTCACAGGCTTTTGTTTATCTATCACTTCTGCTTTCTTACAGCACCTCAGACACTTGGCTCAGAGACGGCGCTCAGCTCCATCGCTGGTCTTTGGGAAGGCTTTGGGGATGCCATGGTCCCCTATCAGGTGTGCAAAAGACTCTCTTATTAGATCCAGTTACCCATGTACAACCATTATTTTCTTGTCTGTGTGGAGTTTGCATGTTCTCCCTGTGTTTGCATGGGTTCTCCCCGGGTCCTCCAGCTTCCTCCCACAGTCCAACGACATGCAGTTTGTGGGGATAGGTTAATCTGAAACTCTAAATTACCCATGGGTGTGAATGCGGGAGTGACTGTGAGTGCGAATGGTTGTCTGTCTATGTGTGTTAGCCCTGCGAGACTGGCGACCTGTCCAGGCTGTACCCCGCCTCTCGCCCCAAGACAGCTGGGATAGGCTCCAGCTCCCCTCACGACCCTGAAAAGGATAAGCGGAAGCGAATGGATGGATGTCTCATATTGTACATATCAGCGCAAACACTTTGTATCAGTTGTCAAGCACGGTGGTGGAAGTGTGAGGATTTGGGCTTGTCTTGCAGCCACATGATCTGAGTAGCTATGAATCATTGAGTCAGCCAATAACTCCTCTTTATACCAAAGTACTCTAGAGTCAGACGTGAAATTTAGGAGTCAGAAACCTCAATCTTAGGTGAGATTGGGTCATTCAGTAGAAGAAAGTTCCCAAGCACAGCACAGCAAATCTTTAAGAAAATAGCTGAAAAAGAGAAGAATCGGGGTGTTGCAACGGCCCAGTCAAAGTCCAAACCTCAAACCAACTGAAAGGCTGTAATAAGAGAACCTCGAGAGAGCTGTACATAAAACGAATGCAACAAAGAGACTGGTAAAGTCATAAAGAAAGATACAGAGTCTTGCGAAGCTTTCGTTTTTACTTGGCTGTCGGATTGAGTTTGATCTAATTACAGCCCTGAGAGTCAGGTTCTGATGTTTAGTCAAGTCCAGAATTCAAAAATCAAAATAGCAATCACAGGAAGAAGAAGCAACCTCACTGTCGCCTCCACCCTGTAGATGGCAGCACACTCTCCATTAGAGAATAGCCTCACACACATTATACAGGCAAGCAAAAACCTAACTTCCCCTCCCTCCTTGCCACGTGTCACCTTTTGTCACCCTGCAGGCCACGCAGCCTACTCTGTCAGGCGACAAACACAGATGTGCCCACGGGGAATTACACAACACACAACGTGCACATGCGCTGTGGCCCCTCACCTAGGCCATGACCGGGCTGTGAGGGGCGAGCAGCATGGACGCTATCGATCTATCGAGGAAACCTAAGTAACCGGTTATTCTCACCCATGACAAGTTGACCTTTTGGAATAAATCAACAGGAGGTCATTACCAGCACCTCCATGTTTTGACAGCACAAGCAATTAGTTCAATATGAAACTAAACAGCGTGCTTCCAGATATTACTACAGCAGCATCTTAACTCCTGTCCCTGAGTTTAATTTCATGAACCACAAAAGGTCCTTTCTTTGTTTCCCGTAAAGCAGTTTCTTTCAGTAATATCACTGGATGACTGATTTTAGAAGCTGTGTGATTACTGCTCACTGAGTGTACAAGAAGCCAAACGAACTCTCAGTTTTTTCAAGTAGAATTGAAAAAGGCGCTATTTAAAACACGCTGAGCTCATATCCTGAGGGGTATTATTAACCTGTGGACATTTCTTTGGTATTTTACGTAGCTTATCTTAGCTATTAGCTATTTTAGGCTAACAAATAACCTGAAATGTTTTCTCCATCCGAATTTGATTTGTTTCACACAAATATAGAGTAATGAAGATGCCTTTACATAGATAGAAGTGTGGTCTTAGATGAGACTCATGCGTAGAAAACCGAATAATTAAAATGTGTTGTCAATGCTGAAGCTTTTTTTTCTTACTCCTCTCAACACACCCTCAGTTTGACAGTTTGTTTTGTCTTCGGGCACTCCAGACATGTGGGCTTTGATTCGGCTATAAAATTTAACCTTATAACGATCACACTCGTCATAAGTTGTCCTGTTAAGACCACCAAAGCACACAGTGGGCGATCCCTTCAAAGCAAAAAGAGAAATGTCAGACACATCCCACTCTCACACATTCAGCTAATCAGCGCACAAACACACACACACATCAGGCATTTCCATGAGGGGGCTGGACTTGGGTGGGTGTCAGTTTCACTGTGGTGGGACTGCCACTGACGTAGAGTATACCTCAGCATAAAGAGGCAGAATCAGACAAATGCAGGTATATTATTTCACGAGTTAAGCACTATGTTATTCATTTATTCTACATATATATGTGTTAATGATGTAGTGGGGTGAAAACAGTGTTAAACAAAGCCGTGAATCATAGTTCTAACGACATTGGATCAATAGTTGTATACTTATCAAATATAAAGATGGTTAAAGCTGGACATGGTTAAAAACTAGTCTCCTGCTGACTAATAAAAAATGCTATATAATCAAAGCAAATAAATATATAAATAAAATAACCCACTACACTATTTCAAAATAATCCACAGTCTAGTTTATTGCTTAACTAAAAAAAAGCACCTTCGATTCACTGTATCAGATTCCTATTTTCTGACTGTCTTTCACCCCTTTCTGACAATATATACAGTCACTAGTCACTTTATTAGGTACACTTTGCTAGCAGCAGGTGACCCCCTTCTTAAGCTCAGTAACACAATGCGTAATCTAGTACAAGCAGCAATCAGAATATCGGTATACTGTGGTCATAAACAGACATAGTCAGCAACAATACTCAGGTAGGTTGTGGTGCTTAAACCTGTTCAGTTGCTCTAAGAGGTCCAAAATTTGCCAAGACACCAGCAGCAGAAGCCTGAGCTGTTGAGCCAAGGTAGGTGGATCCATTCTTTATTGCTTTATTGTTGTTCATGCCGAAACCTGGCCTTAAAATATGAATGTTGGAGAAGAACTCGAGATACATAAGACTAGGCAGAGTTTTTTTAAAAATGTTTTGTTGTCCTGTTTTGGTGAGCCTGTGTGAATTGTAGCCTCAGTTTTCTAGCTTAGATAATATCAGTAACACCCGGTGTGGTCTTCTACTGGTGTAGCCCATCTTCTTCAAGAACCTATGAGTTGTGCATTCCGAGATGCTCTTCTGCATACCTCTTTTGTAACAAATTACTGTTGCATTCCTATCAGCTGGAAACAGACCTGTGACATCAACAAAACATTTTGAGCTTTTCTCCCCATTCTGATGCTCAGTTGTGAACTTCAGCAGGTCGTCTTCACCATGACTGCATGCCTAGATGCATTAAGCTGCTACCATGTGACTGGCTTGATTAGATAATTGTGTTAAGGAGCAGTTGAACAGGCATGACTA
This sequence comes from Pelvicachromis taeniatus, assembly GCA_015108175.1. Taxonomy (NCBI): domain Eukaryota; kingdom Metazoa; phylum Chordata; class Actinopteri; order Cichliformes; family Cichlidae; genus Pelvicachromis; species Pelvicachromis taeniatus. The sequence goes on from VURO01016437.1 coordinate 23,957, forward strand.
CACTTCGTATAGCTGATTTAGTCCATTTACCTCACAGGGACACTGTGAATGGTTTACTTCAGTGCTGCTAAATTTGGAGTTGTTTGTAATGAATTAAATTATTAGTACATAAAGAATATGTAAAACACGGTGGGAGAGACATAAAGAATATGTAAAAACAGTAACAAAATAAAACAGTAGAACATTAAAAAACTGGTGTTGCCCACCTAGCTTGGTTAGCAGGCCAGGCTTGTGTTTGCTTTAGCGCACCAGCTAGATTAGCTTTGTTCAAGGTTTTGATGTTTGGAAACAACAAACTATATTTATGGACCACTGTGTGACAAGCTTACAAACATCTAGCCTTATGTCTTCAATTTTAGTCTACAAAACACAAATTTAGGTTCATTTTAACCGAGCACGGCTAGCTACAAAGCAAAGCTATCTTTTGGCTATGTAGCCTTGCTAATTAGCAAAGCAAGAGTAGGTAAAGTGTACTTATCTTCTAAATTTTACTTTAGCTTTAACAAAAGCAAAACAAACAAAGCAGTAGCATTCTCATGTCAGCACACTTTTACTATTACACTTATATGGTTTACCTTGTTGTAAGTGCAAACACAAAGCTTCTCCCACAGTTTATATGCATGTAGTTAATGTGTCATCTCCAGCACTCTGGGGAAGTACCTCTACTATAACAATTTGAATTTCTTCCCCCAGACCAAGTGGGAAGTTCAACCACTAAATGTGGTTTCATATGCATTTAGAACAAACAACTCTTACTTGCTCTTAGTCTCTTGTAGTCTTCGCAGGCTCATTCTAGACACAACAGGGAGACAACAACATGAGCACACTGGCTTTTTACATTATTTTTTGTTATCTGATTGCAAATATTTGTGTTATTTGTACATTAATTAACCAGTCAGTCCAGTTAAGTAAAAACAAAAACCTCCTTCCATGTTTTTGGCATTTATGAAGAGTAAGAGAAAACAAAAGCATCTATGCGTAGATAAGATATATGAGTCAGATTTTAAGACATGTAATTTCTGAACAAATACGCAAACTTTAGTTTACTAAGTTTAATCTCAGACCACTTGTCTGTAAAGAATAAGATGACCTTATTGATCCAAAATAAATCTAACAGGGTTGGTGATGCCGTCATGCACAGATCTGACATTTATTCTCTGAATTAGAGCATTATTTCTGCTCTCTTTGATATTTGGAGGAGGATCAGCGCTTTGGAGGAAATTGATTAGACAAATAGTTCTTTCTTGTGTCACCCATATCGGAAAATAACCAGAAAACACAATGGCAGTGACAAATTTGAGTTGGATAGGATATTATTATGTAACTTGTTTGTTCACTTAAAGCAACATCTTCTAATTATGCCTTGTGAAAAACATGTGCTGCTGTAGTCCAGTGAGTGTTAGTAATGTGGCCCCATGGTGTTGTTTACAAGACAGTGTGCCTACAGAAAAGTTTCAAAAAAGAGGGGTGGGTGGCTCAGCAGGCTTTAATCATCCATTTTTTTCTGCACTTATGCTGTATTTGCTTAGAATTCAAATTACTTATTAACGTCAGTAGCCTGAGTAAAATTAAAAATGAATAGCGGTAGTTATGGATTCACTAACTCATTCTTCATTTTTCTGGTATGTCTTCTTATGACAAGGCAGTTTCATGAATACCAATTCACATCTTAACAATTGGCTTTCATACGTTTCTGGTGAAAAACATATGCGTGTTACATATGAATTATACATTTCTAAGGAAATTTGTTCTCCTGAAGTGATTAATATTCATGTTTAGCAGAAACATCTGGAGACAGATGCAGACAATTTAATTTACTGGATTTAAGGGTGATTGTTTTAGGAGAAACTAATCTTTTAAAGTCACATTTAAGATGTTGTGCATATGCATGGTTATGTTTTTTTTTTTTTTTATAAGTTCATCAAGTAGCCTGGAAGAGTTAAAAAGAATATATACATATACACTCACTGGCCACTTTATTAGGTACACCTTTCTAGTACCAGGTTGGACTTAATTTTTCCTTCAGAACTGCTTTAACTCTTCATGGCACAGATTCAGCAAGGTGCTGGAAACACTCCTCTGAGAGTTTGGTCCATGTTGACATGACAGCATCACATAGTTGCTGTTGAGTTGACAGCTGTTCATCCAGATGTGAATCTCCTGTTCCACCACATCTCAAAAATGTTCTATTGGCTGAAGATATGGTGGCCAAATGTTCCCTGCACCATTATACTTCCACCAGCAACCTAAACTGTCGATACAAGCGGGGACGGATAGATAATTTCATTTTGTTTCTGCCAAATGCTGATCCGTCCATTTGAATGTCACAACAGAGATCAGGAGTCATCAAACACAGTTTTTCTGTCCATCCATCCATCTGCTTCCGCTTATCCTTTTCAGGGTCACGGGGGGTGCTGGAGCCTATCCCAGCTGTCTTGGGGCGAGAGGCAAGACTGAACATTACCATAAACTCAGAGGAAAAACAGCACAGAGAGGGTACAACACGACACAGAGCAAGGATAACACGGGGCTGAAAGACACTGAGACATAACGAGGGAATGAGAGACAGGAAGGAAACACAGCTGGGAGAAATCAAGGCTAACGAGACAAGGAAAGCAAAACTAGAAAAGCTAACATGAGACACAGACTTTCAAAGTAAAACAGGAAACATAACACAGTGATGTGGACTTGACAAGGGGATATAGCTGACAGGAGGGATAGAGCAACCATGGAACACAGAGACAGAAACCAGAAGACTAAGAACTCTAGCATAGAAACCAAAAGACTAGAAATGATAAATATTGACAAAATCAAAGTTCAATATTAATGCAAAACACTGGGTCTCTGACCCAGGACCGTGACAGTTTCTGTTTATGGGCCATTCTCTGTAAACTCTGGTGGTTATGTTATGGGAAATCCCAGTAGATTAACAGTTTCTGAAATACTCAGACCAGCCCATGAGGCACCAAAACCACAAGAGCCACATTCAAAGTCACTTAAATCAACTTCAGTAGGGTCGTCGTGACCATCTCTAGATCCATAAACCTACTGAGTTGCTGTGATTGGCTGATTAGAAAGTTGCATTAACAAGCTGAACAGTGTACCTAATGAAATGACAGGTGAGTGTATATATGATTTTTTTTAAATATATTTATCCTGAACTATATCTAACTTTATTTTTCACCTGTACTTCACCTTATCAGGATTGACTTACATGTATATGCCTATACTACTTTTTACTACTGTCATGGAAAAGCCATGTTATTGTTCATACATCAGGCTCCAGCTGTTAAACTATGCCATGAACATCTTCTCTCTCAGATGCAAAATCAGCTGTGTATAATTTCCATGTGGAAATCACCATATTTATCTGGCTGTGGGTTCTCCCCGTCACCCACTCCTTTTTTCTTTGGTGTGTATCCTGTGGCTCAGGGAGGAGGCTCCCTGCTGGGTGTCTGTGGAGCAGAGTCCATTTGTCCTCGGCCTCACCAGCGAGAACGGAGAGCTGCTGCTGGACGAGTGCGTTCAGGTCACCGAGGGCTCAAAAACCAGGGAGAGACACCTGTTCCTCTTCAGCGACGTGATTGTCTTCGCCAAGCTCAAGTAAGATATTATTATTATAAAACCCCAGCATTTGGCTTGTGATGATCAGATATTTTTTTCAGGAGTGTGTGTGTGTATGAAACCCAGGTAGTTTCTGCTTGTACAACTGAAGATTTTAAAATAAGGCAAAAACCAAGGAAATTCAGTTGTACTGCCACTGTGGTGTTTTAGCAACTTTCTGTTGAAAATCATCATGTGTTTGTACAGTAGGAATGGGAGAGCGAAAGAGGAAGTGAAAACAAAATGTGTATTTTTGGACTCTACTCGGAGAGTTGGGGAATCTCCCAGCAACAGACATTGTTTATGAATAGTCACTCTCATTTTAAATTAGTAGAAGAAGAGAGCTGGGTGGTTCCCTTGGAGTGGAGTCACATTATGGGAAACTCAACAGTTATTTTAACCTTCGCTTCAGCTTTGAAGCGAACAACAGAGCTGCTGGTTCAATAGTCTCACAAGTGCTTGTGTAGTTCAAATCACTCTTAAAATTGTTAAAATTTGAAAACCCCGAGGTGTTCTGAACATTTACCTAAATCTTTTCTTCACCATTAAACATCCTATTTATTGTTTTTACCTATAAGTAAACCTCTGTTTCTTTTCTTTTTTAATGTAAACAGCATTTAAATACACTTTCAGGCAATCACTGTTTGCACGGCTTAGTCAGATCAGATCTGTTTGTCAAACACGGTGGAAGTTTTATACCTAATGAGTGGGAAGACCTCACACTCATCTCTGTACCACAACCTGCCTACTGTTCCTGTAGACACACAGCTGGCACACCACTGTCATACAGAAACAGGCTTCAGAGCCTTTTTAAACCTATAAATCTATGAGGTCATTACATCTAGAGATGATTGTGTGCTACTATTATTCATTGTGAGTGTGTGCGTGTTTTTGTTTTTTAAAGTTTTTGTTTTTTAAAGAAACAGGTAAACAGCAGGTGTCGGAGGGCACGTTTTCTCATTTCTCCTACAGTGTGAAACAGCCCATCTCAGCGTTCCAGCAGCATGTAGGCGGATGGTGAGGTGGAGGTGTCACGAGCACATCTGATTTTTGATCCACACTTTGAGTTCAGGCCAAAGTTTAGCTCTGCTTTGCTGTTTACTTTCACTTTCTCACTCATGGTCTTGTTAGGATCATATTAAGAACCATTTTGGCTACGGTTCAGCATAAAAGCCGCTCACATAAGAGTCAGGAGGAGATAATATTTTGATGTCAAATGCAACCTTTCACACAATTAAACACACGTTACACAGCTATGTTGTGTTAGTTTCCAGTGGTGGTAACTCTACCCAGTTCATGCAGCTTTTGTTTATCTTCTCAGATGTGATCGTAGATACTAGGCACGTTTGGGGAACTTCTGATTCAGCTGTAGCACGAGCAAGACTTGAGAGGGTGTGACCCTAATGTGACAACCCGCCCGATAACTGACCTGTATAAAGTGTGTCTGTGGCTGCGTGAGGGCATCCAGATTCACTTCGAGTCAGTGGAGGCTACATATGGGTTGCAAGAGAACTGCAGACCACATTTGGGCCAGATGTTCATTGCTATCGGGGAACTAAAGGTCATTGTAACAGCTTACACAAAATCAACCTTTTCATGGGGAGGACAGTCTCAGAACAACAACTCATATAATAACACCTTAAAAAATTTGCAAAGTTGTTTTTGTTTTTTAGATCTATGCCACTCTAATGCAGGGGGTGCACAGCTGTGTTTAAACAGAAATGTAAACTCCAGACTCACGTCACACTCCCACATAGAAAACTTATTAACATCGTCGATCTCTCATTTAAGTAGCTGTCTAAACAATCCCAGTTCCCAAATCATTAAGTTTTATTTTAATATTATCATATTATCATTATCATTTAATATTTTCATAAAAGTGCCTAAATAGCCCTTTATCAAGGCATTTCTTTATGCTGTTGGCAAACTGATGGGGCTAGTTGTAGCATGTATATATTGTGTTTTATATTTAATATGTTTATATTAAGAAGGTATGAAGCTCTGATAAGGTGGTACAGGTGCATAAATGCTACACGTTATAACAAAAGTTATAATATCAGCTGCGCAAGATGTACCTGTGCGCCAATTTTGGTTATAGAACTCCTGATCGTGTGCATGACGACACACTTTGTGTATTTATAGTTAGATGCTGTTGACCGACTTTGGGCAAACAGCACTGGCTGAATTCTGCCAAATTCTAACAAAGCTGTTCCTAAGCTGTCGTGAAAACAACAGCTGTCCACATAAACAGCACCCATGTTTATTTCTAACATGCTCAGCGAATCGCGTCTCCCCTTCTATTTTAGTACCAAAACACCTCCCGACTCCTTCAATCTGTCGGCACTTCAGGATCCAGTCAGCTCGCCCGTGCTGCAAGCAGACGGAGGTCTGCGAGGTCATACGTAGAAATCCTTTGTGTGGCTTTTTTGTAGGTTTTAAAACATTTTTTTAAAAAAGAATAATTCCTCTCTAATTTCTTACGAAATTATTAAGAGTAAAGTAAGAATCTAAAAAATGAAAAGGTGACCGTTTCATTTTTTAGATTCTTACTTTACTCTTATTTGTTGTAAACTTGCATCTATTGAAAATGGGGGATGATAGAAATTTAGACTCTTTTTTTGACACTTAGTATATGACTATTGTTGCTCGACATGTTTTCAAATGCAGCAATCAGTCAACAATTCAGGTGCAAGAGCAGATCATTGATTATTTCACAGAATTAACCAATGAATGTTTTCATGAAGGACCAGCTTTCAAACAAGCTGTCACAGGAGAAATTACGGCTTTATCTTTTTGTCTCCGTGTCTTTATTTCTGTGTTCAGTGCCAAGGTTTTCACAGATAAGAAATGTGCTACTTTGTCTAAAAAAAAAAATTTTTTTCAACGGTTTCAAAGGAGGGAAGAAAATCAATCACTCATCCAAAAATTATGGAACTGAAACCTGCTTTGCAATCTTGAGAAAACAACAACATATTAATGAAAACTATTTGGAGGAGAGTTGCTTTTATTTTTATCCCTGTTTCAGCAGGTCGCCTGCCAGCTACCGTCTGAAGCACAGAGTCAGCCTTGAGGACGTCTGGCTTTACAGTTTCGAGGATGAACCGGAGGAGGAGGATGGACTGATTGGTGACATTGACCTCAGGCTGACCCTCATCCTAGCCTGGGATCTCACATTTTGTCTGGTGTGTTTTTGGTGAGAAGCCTCCCACAGACACACACACACATACACACAGTGGATGACTCACATGGAAATGGCCAAACATATTTAGTGATTCACTGTACGCTCAAATCCCTGGATTTAAACATAACAGCTCACATGTGGATCTTCATTTGATTGTTGCTCTTCCTTATTTTTAATATTGAAATATATAATGTAAATAAGGCAGCACAGTGGCACACCACAAGGAGAGTCTGGGTTCAAATCCACCATCTGGTCTTTCTGTGTGCGGTTTGCATGTATTCACCGTGTCTATCTCCGGGTACTCCGACTTCTTCCTACAGTCTAAAGACATGCAGTTAGTGGAGTTAGATTAATGAGTTGGAGGTGTGAATGTGAGTGTGAATGGTTGTCTGTGTTTCTGTGTTAGCCCTGCAGGCTGAACCTGGCTCCTGCCCTATGGCAGCTGGAAAAAGACTACAGCGCCCTGTGACGCTGAATTGGATCGCAGAAGTAGAGGGTAATCTCAATAAAGAGGTGGAACTGAGAATCAGATTAGAAACCGGACTTAATTTAATTGACTGTATAAACTTCTGGCTACTATTAGCCAACTCACAGCAACCTCTTTTACAAGCTGAAAGACGACAACTTTCGGCAATATGGAGAATTTAATAAAACAAATTACATTTATGGTCTAAAATCAGAGCTCAGTGGTGGTGTGGGAAATTTATTTAATTGCCTCTTGGCAAACGAATACACAAACCTCTCACAGCTTAACCTTTGTGGTGCCATGCTGTGTAAGCTTTCAGGCGCAATGGAGCGTATCCTTTTTTTGTTTAATTCAGTATTTGCATATGTCGTAAACCACAGCTGTGAGCAGATGGAGTGAAATTTGATGAAAACCAAAAGTAAATAAATGGACCAGAATAAAATTTCCAAAATGCCACATTAGACTTTGAGTTTCACACATGACCTCTTCAAGAAAATATTACAGCTACAGACCGAAAAGAGACATCAAGGCAAACAATCGGTTAAAGCACTGACGGAGGAGAAAATACGAGTATTTTGTAATATAAAAACATTCAGCTTTTTGTTTCTTATTCAGCAGACTGCTTTTTTTTTTGCTAGTCATTCAATTTCCACATATGCACACTCGTGCATATGTAGTAAAAGGTCAGATGATCTGTGGCCTTCATGAAATGGGGAAGTGGCACGTAGAAAGTCCGCAGAGTAGCATCACAAGACAAAAAGGTTGTAAAGTAGGAAGTGTGGAGCTGGGAGGGAATTAACATCATGATCTTTATCTAGAAATGCTGGCCTTTACAATAAAGATAAAACACATCAGATAATTTATGTCTAGACATTTCCATTCTTAAAGAAGTCAAAGTAGTTTTTTTCACTCTTCAGTGAATTTATGATGAAGAGCACCAAACGACACTAAATCTAGAAATGCTTCATTTGGGGCAATCACTCCCACGTTTCTCGCAAACTTAATAGAATCAAACCAAGAGCTGTTTCTCAGCTGGTGCTGTATTCCAAGAAAGTGATGAATGCATTGGTGGGTTTTGAGTTGTTTTGTTTGAAAATGAGACGATTTGTTTTTCTGATTGGATGCTCGGACTCTGGTGATGATTCAGTGTGGGAAACTTTCACTCCTGCTCACTCACACAGAGTCGACCGTGGATCCCGTGAGAGGCCGTGGCCTCGTTTGTTGACAGTTTTCTGTCACCTGTGCGCAGATAGTTCAACATTAAAGTGTCTGGCATTAAATCAGGTCATTAGAGGTGAAAGCGCACAGGTGTATATACGTAGGCTTGTCTGTGTCGTCGGCGTGTTTCCATTGATGGACACGAAGCCACAGTGCGAGCACATGAGGAAGTGGAAGATGTCGCTGGTTGGGGCCCGCCGTGACGTTTCTTCCTGTTCCCATGACTGAGTTACACTTTCCGACAGAGCTGTTAAAAGAGGCCGAGGGCCCACACTTCATGTCATTCCTCCCACTGCAATCTACCGGCCTGTTTCAATCGCTCTGTGTGGATTAGTAACTCATACCATGCCGTTATTTTGCCCACAGCTCGCCTGAGGTGAAAGAACGCTGGTTAGATACTCTTCACAGGTGAGAACAAGATAATTGTTTATATCAGCAAACTCTTGCAGGTGCTCTCCCATTTATTGCCATTCATAAAAAAACAGGAACGTTATTGACATTGTGAAGTTTTTCGATCTCTTCTGCCACTTGCTGTAATTGTTCTGCACATATTCATATCGGCTTCTTAAGTTATGCAAACATCAAGACAGCATTTATAACAGCGTAAAATTGTATTTCTTTAATAATCTCCTGAGGCTCCATTGAACCATCCTTTATTCACAATGACTTCATTATTTTACTTGCTGTTTTGCTGCTTTATAAACTCAAAATTCAGACTTGACAAATAGTGAACGCGTATCATCGTCATTGCAGAAAAGTTAAAGAAGCAAAAACGAGGACCGGTTCTTCTTCTTTTCCTCCAGACGTCCTGATGAAGGTGTTGAGTGGCAACGTCACGGTAAGTCTCGCTCTCTGCTCCGCCACATTTTCTTTTAAACATAAACATTTTTAAGAGCCGTTGCTGAAGATAAACTCTACTCTTTTCCGTCTCCTACAGACCAAAACTCTAACAGGAGGTGGCATGGAAGAATTGATTGAGTTTCCACTCGATGTAAGTAATACCAGTTTATGTGGTTTCTTATGGTAGAAAATGTTCAAAATAGACACCTGCTGGTAAAAAACAGCTGTGCCTCTGCGCTAACGCTGAATGGACGGTTATTACATAATAAACATAGTGTGTTAAATGCAGCAAAAATGCTGCTAAATTGCACAATTAATGCAATAACTATATTAGAATTCAGAAAATAATTAGAAATCTGTCTTTTGTACGTCTAAAAGACTCATTTAACATTTGTTCATTCACGTGTTAGAAGGCATGTAGTTTGACACAAAAAAAAAAGCCACAACCCCTCCCTCGGTTACTGTTGCATGCTCATGTTCCTCTTCCACGTTGCTCACCATGCTGCTTTTTTTTTTATTTTGTCACCAGGGCAACGCGAAGATCTGCGCTGTTTCGAAACAGTTGAATAATCAAGAGGACAGGCAGAGACAGCCCACTG